>JABUQX010062124.1:15000-21664 GCA_015478945.1 Trachelipus rathkii
CTTAAGCGGATATATAGTGGTGAGTGTGCTGGGAATTTACCGGCTGGGAGACCAAATAAAAAGTGGATTGAGTCAGTAAAGGAATGCCTGGAGAAGAGAAATGTGAGTTTGGCAGAGGCGAGAATAAAGGTGCGGAATATTAGTGAATGGCGTGGTTTTTTGAGAGGGTATGGTTGTGGCCCACCTGGGCCAAGGGATGGACCCCACATTGGCGAGATGCCATAGTGAGGGTCCGTCGCGTTCCATCAGCTCTAGGTTTATTTCTAACTGCGACGAGTTCTCAGTTCTCACTAAAAGGTATAGATGGAGCGGTAAGGCTGGGCTTTCTTTTCGACTTGCGTCATATTCTTTTCTACTTTTCTGTTTCCTGTTCATGTTGCGAACCTTACCAGTCTTGTGGAGAAGAACGTGGGTGATGATGGATGATGATGAGATGATGTATGATGATGATGATGAATGATGATGATGTGATGATGATGATGATGAATGATGATGATGAATGATGATGCGAATGATGATAAATATATATATATATATATATATATATATATAATATATATATATTAATAAATATATATATTATATATATAATATAATATATATATTATATATATATATAATATATATATTATATATATATATATATGTATGTATGTATGGTAATGTATATGGTATTTTATTGGTTCAATTACTCATTTGAAGAATCTGCAGCGATGTTTTCGGCCGTGTGGCGGTAAAAGACTGGCTTGCATTGCAGAACGATCATTTTTTCGTTGCCAAGTAGAATAAATAAACTGAATGACAAAACTTGAGTATGACTGCTGCGTTGAGAGAACTCAAAAAATCATGTCAAAGCAAAAACGAAGGGGGGGGGGGGATAGTTCGTCAAACCAACAATAGTGAAATTCTCCATCTTACTGCGTCATAGATCTCCGGTATGATTACCTTTCGCAACTTTCCTTCACGCGGCATCTCGTATTTATATTGGAGACTAGTATTTACAAAGCTGATAAATTTCCGAAAATTTTCGCTGTCCAGTTTTGTAAGGCAGTGTTGCAGTGCATTGTCGGTTCAATAAGAGGTAGTCTGCCTCCGGGCAATTCTTTGCAGAACCGTAGTAGTAATCCATAGGCCCAAAGACAGACTGGCGACTGACGGTCCGCGATGTTAAACTTGAAGAGTCAAGATCAACGTTATCATCGAAATGAAGCTCGCCGCTAATAACTTCAGTCTCCATTTCTGCAGTATTTTTTCACTGAGTGACTGCTTTGAAAGAGTCCTGCTTTCCTAGTCAAAAGAATATATATTCGATGGTGTGTTGTTCTTTTCCGCCGATTCTACAATTTTTTGTTTCCGCAGCTTTTTTAATTCTTCGAAATTCCCTTTCCATGCTTTTAATTGCAGTAACACTCATTCCTTCTTGTTGAACAGCTTCTCACTTGGTGTTTGTGTGGTTGAGTGTAACCTCTGCATGACTTCAGTTGGACAAACTCCACCTCTCAGTGCTTGTGCACCTTAAAGTACTGCCAAAGACAACTTAATTTAACGTCATTAAATTAACGATGAAGAATATCTAGTTATACATTATATATGTCTAATCCATATATTTAAAGATATGATATATATATATATATATATATATAATATATATATATATATATATATATATATATATATATATATAAATCCATAGAAGGGTGCTTGGAACCCCTACTGGGGCCACATGGCATTCCGCTGGGGTACTCCTGGGTTACAGGAGCAACCAACCAAAGTCAAGCAACGCCAACATGGGCACAACAACAGTTGCGACAAATTTTGCAATAATAAGACGAAGAAAAATTTCACCCGCCACAGGACACGAACCATCGCCAACAGCGTCGCCGTTAGACAATGTACAGGACGCTCTACCACTGGTCCAATCCGCCTCCCCAAAAAAGAAGGCATCTCGGAACAGTTTTCAAGTCTCCTGCTTCGATATCACTGCTTGGAACTGTTCCGAGATGCCTTCTTTTTTGGGGAGGCGGATTGGACCAGTGGTAGAGTGTCCTGTACATTGTCTAACGGCGACGCTGTTGGCGATGGTTCGTGTCCTGTGGCGGGTGAAATTTTTCTTCGTCCTTATATATATATATATATATATATATATATATATATATATATATATATATATATATATATATATAATATATAATATATATATATATATATATATATATATAATAATTTTACTATATGAAATTTGAATAACCAAAATATAAAAGTACAAACCTCAACTTACATCTTTCTCCTACTGATAAAAATAAACAGAGAAATAATTAAATAGGAATTTCGAAACCTAGAGTAGAAGTGTAGAACAGAACAACCACCAAACATTACAACTATAGAAACTGGTAAACTGACACTGAGGTCTCATTCTGTCTGAGCTTTCGCCGAAACGCTGAGGTCATTTCCCGTCCACTATTTCCAGATCAAGAGAATGAAAAGAGGGTTGTCTGTTCTACAAGTGTGCTGGAGCTTGGAAATTATGCTACTTTGACAATAAACTGGAACTGTTGAGCGCTGGTTTTCACTTATCATTGAAATTTTCTGAAAATTCTAGAACATATTTTTGCTAAATTACAAAATCCTTTTGCCATTAACAGATAGGCACAAAGTAGTCAGAAGACGGAAATTTTTCGGGATCCGGATCTTTCGTGCTTAAAATTTTTACCTATCTTTGAGTTGATTTCTTTTGAGATTAAGTTCTTCATCTTACGTGCAATTTTTCAAATTTACCTTTCGCAATTTGGGTGTCGTTCTCGTATTAGGAATTCTGCCTTTTCCTCCAAAACATGATGCACTCTATCAATTATAGAGGCTGAACTTCATCAAGATTCAATTTGATCAAGCGCTACTTATAAGAAAAAACTTTTAGACAGTCCTCCTTTTGATGAAAAGATACTTCCTGTTATTTTTGCTTTTTGTGTTCCTCATATGACCAACAAAGAATATTTCCTCCGTCGAGTCCGAACTATATAAACATTAAAACTTGCATAATCGCCAATATATTAAACCATAGAATTATTTTAGAAACCAACTAATTTCAATATATTCAAGGCTCAGAGTGTTGGGGTTTTATACAACCAACTAACTTGTAATATTTGTGCGTTTGGCGAAGTCATTTGAGATCCATTTTTTATAATGGTTTTCCTTTAACAGCCTTTTCAAGGGTCTTACATGATAACGGGTTTCCATCAAAAGGTTACTGAGAGGTATAAAATTTCTTTAATAGTTCTTATCGGTTTAAACTATATCAGTTTTATTTTCCATATAAGAGATAAACCTGAAAAAACCAAAAAAAGGGGAAAAAAATATAGAACAAGAAAAGATCTCCCAAACCTAATAATTTTATTAAAAATTTGACAACCTAAATATAATATGCATTCATTTTTCAGCTTTACAATGTAATTGGAACTTAAAAATAGGGAGTCATCATTATAACAAGTGTCACCGCAATAATATATATATTTAGTAATATATATATATATTAATATATATTTATATATATATATATATATATATATATTTATATAATTATATATATATATATTGTTATATAATAATATTTAGTTTTAATATATATATATATTATATATATTTATATATATATATATTTATATATATATATATTATACATAATTAAAAATAATAATAATAAATAATAAATATTTAAAATAATAATAAAAACATAGATAATAAATAGATAATAGATAGATATAATAATAATGAATGAATAAGTATGATGAAAAAATAATAATAATATATAATATAATAAGTAATAATAAATAATATAAATAAATAAATAATAATAATTAATAGAATAATAATAATCTAATTAATATATAATAATAATAATATAATAATATAAATCAAAATAATATAATATATATAATAATAAAATAAAAATAATAATAATAACTAATAATATATAAATTAATATAAGGGGACATAATGGCAAATATTGCGGTAGTCGATCTGGCAATGTTGGAGCTTATGAGAAAGAGACGATTCGAAGAGGCGTAAGGTTTTTTTTGCGAGGAGTTGGAGAAAGCAGGGAATGAGATGAAAACGTAGAGAAGGACAGAGATATTAACAATAACCGGAGGAATTAAGGAGGGGATGAGGATGATGGTGAGTGAGGATGGGGTGAAGGCGGTAAATACCTGCAATTATTTCGGAGGATGTTTTAACAAAGGGGAAAGGAAGTGGGAAGGATTAGCGAAATAAGTGGAAAAAGTAGGATTAGGAGGGTATGATAAAGCGGGTATTATTTCCCATGATGAAATAGATAAACCATACAGGAATAGAGTTAATAGTTTATTTTTAACATATACAGACTCACGACACCTGTTGTATCGGTCGGAAACATAGACAGACCAAAACGAGAACAAGGAGAGTAAAGTACAAGCGGCGTGAGGAATGAGGGTAATTATAAAGAAAACTATGAATTGGAAAAGTAGGAGAAGAAGAATAGGGAATAAAAGTAATTAGAGAAAGATATAGGGGTAAGAAGATGATGAACCTGAAAGAATGGATGGGGAAGATTCGAGATGGTAGGGACATCTGGAGAGGATGGAGCAGAGAGAATGCCGAAAAGAAGATGGGAAAGGACACCAGAGGGCAGAAGAACCAAGGGGAAAACCAAAGAAGTAAGATAACGGAAGTCCGGAGGACTTCTCTGGAAAGATGTAACTACAAAATGAAGAAAGTGCTGAAGAGAAGAAGAATAGTGCTGGAGAGGGACGTCTGGAGAAAGATGATTGCGCGGCTGACAGGGAACAAAGGACCAAGAGTTTGAGAGAAAGGAAAGAAGAAGAAGAGAAAGAAAGCCAAATATATTGAAGATACTTACTATATAATATATAATAAAAATTATATTAATATTAATATATTTATATATATTATATTATATATATATTATATTATATATATATATATATATATACATATATATATTATATAATATATATTATATATATAATAGTATATATATATATATATATATATATACTATATTATTATATTAATATATAATATATATAGATATATATTATATATAATAATATATATATAAATTATATATATATATATTATATTTATATTTTATTATATATATATATATATTATATCCTCAGGGATATATATATATATAATATAATATATTTTATAAATATATAATTATATATATATATTTTATATATTATATATATATATAATATATAATAATATATATATATAATACTATATATAAATATTATATTTTGGGAAAATTGAATATAATCTATATTAAAAAAAAGACAGATAAATAACATCACATTTGGTTATAGTGTCTTGAATTTCTTTACCAGCATCAACGCCCAAAGTTTCCAATGTAAAAACAATGAACAACTTATGTGATTCGTTTGAAGAGATAAGAAAATCTTTGATAATAAAAGAGACCACAAGTATTGTAAAAACTTCAACCAGAGTTATTGGAAAACTGACTGTCTTGACATACACGTATTCGTGTTGTAGCAGGCTACATCGGTTTTAGACAGTTTAATAAAAGGATGCCTGTCTAAATTATGATATTTGCCCAAAAAAGAACTTATTTTCAGTCAAAGAACGTTCAGTATTTTCAATCGAAAAATTATTGACAAGTATACTCATTCAAAAGGACGGAGAGCCAATTATAATTTCTCTTACTAACAGAATAATAGAGGACTAAGCTAACACAGCTAACATATCATTTTTAAGCCTAACCGGCTTCACTGAATTAAAAGAAGACTCGTCCACGGAGAAATACGCGAAACCTTCCCAGAGTTGATGCAAATTATTAATGAATATTTGCTCGAATGAATCTAAAAACTTTAGCCGTATTCCAAAATATAAATTTTATTAGTGGTACGGGAATTATATGGATACGAAACATGGTAGCTGGTGTTAGGGAAAAGTGGGCTTTCCTTTTACTAATCCCATTTTTTATTCATCATGTTTTTACATACATGCATTCCATCGATTCTTTATTATGTCAGAAGTCAGTGAAAGATATTTTAATTACTTGTAGAAGTATATCCTCTCATTTTCATCATTCTGCAACTACAGCTGCAAAACTGAATAATATACAGATGCAGTTAAATGTCAAACAGCATAAGTTTATTCAAGATGTTTCTACACGCAGCAATAGCACTTATTTTATGATTAAAAGAAAGTTTGAACACAAAATTTCCTTAGGTACATACGCTGCTGAATGCAGCTTGAAAACGTTAACTGATTTCCAGTTGCAAATTGTAGAAAAATTATTCCATTTACTGGAGCCATTTAATTACATCACTAAAACGTGAAAAAAACGCAGTAAACGTGAGGAAACAGTCGCTCAAGCCATCCCTACAATTTTGGCAATAAATCTGTTTCTAAATAAGGCAATTTATTAATAGTAAAAGTTTCAGTAGAATAATTACACTTGTTAAAGAACTTGAAAAATCAGTAGAAAAAAAAAGTTTCTAAATAACAAATCTTTGTGCATAGCTACTTTCTTAGATCCGCGATTCAAACTAATTTTTCAACATGAATCGGATAAATCAGTAACAAATAGGATCATTGAACCATGGCAAGAAATGCATGAAAGTTCAGTTTCTTCTGACTC
>JABUQX010062125.1:0-10000 GCA_015478945.1 Trachelipus rathkii
TTAATTTTTGCAAATGTTAATGCTTTCAAAACAAAAGCTTTGAGCCACTTTTGCAGGGGAGTGTTTTTGCTTATCTTTTTCGGTCGGAAATGAAATTTGCATCCACGAAAGATCTTCGTACACTGCTACACTTGTTGAAGAAGCATGGCTAAGCCATTCCATGGCGAACTAGGCAAGATGTGGGAAGGAAACTTTTCCCCACTTAACCACATCACAAAATCGGTGGATCTTTATCTTACTTCAAGGCTTTTTCTCTTTTGTATATCCATCGAATCATTTGATAGAGTGTCTTTTGACACCTCAGAACAAGACTCTTCATCGCCTGCTTAGAGAGCCAAAAGAACGTTCATGGATTCAGCTATGATATCGCTAACAACAGATGGTAAATTGTGGTTGTCTGTTTCTGTGATCTTTTGTTTTTTATTGGCCGGTGATATTTCTGCCTTTAGCAGTAAATTTCATCACATAGAGCAACCATAAAGTTAATTTTAACCCTCTGTAAACACATGGTTCAAGAAATTTTTTTTGTATCGGATTTAGAAAAGTTGCTATTGGAAATGCGTCATCGTTTTGCAGAGTTTGAAAATCTATTATCTATCTCCTCTTAGCATGAGTGTTTGTCTGGTTATCTCTTGAAAGGCCTCCTTACTTTATATTATTATATATAATATAATATAGTAGTATTATATATATTATATATTATATAATATATATTATATATATAATATATATATATATATATATATATATTTATTATAGTATATATATTATATATATATATATATATATATATATTTATATATATTAGTATATATATATTTAGTATATATTAATATATATATATATATATTATATATAATATTATATTTATTATATATATATTATATATATATTATATATATATATATATAGTATATATAATATATAGATATATTATATATATATAGATACTATATATATATATATTATATTATAATATCATATATATTTATAAGGTAGTGCACACACGTTTCTCATAATTCAATAGATGAATACTATCCGCTATCCGCAGAAAAATTAATGGGATGCGGTTCGCGGATGCGGATAGTGCAAAAATGGTTCGGATATCGCGCATATGCGGATGGCAGATGCGGATATCCCGTCTCACCTGCACCTAATAATTATAGTAAATATGAGGAGAAAGCCTATTTTTAAGATCCTTTTGATTACGTTAACTCGTTAAACAAGGAAATAAAGACTTTCCTATTAATAGTTAAAGTTTTTTTTTTAAACTAAAGAAATACCTTAGGGTATACGGCCTTGATGGCAGGAGTCGGGGTGCTCTCGGCCTTCCGGGGGAAACGACAGGGTAGGACTATTTCCCCCCCCGGGGAGGGTCTCCGGAACAACCCGCTCTTTTGGTATTTGGGTGTCCCGGGGTTCCTCCGCCCCTCCCCTACGGAGTATGGAAAACGTCCGCAACCCTGTGTTCGCCAGTTCGGCTCCCAGCCCCCTACAATTGCCGTGGGTAATACGCTTTTACAAATAATATATTTATATATATATTTTATATTATATAATTATATATATTATGTATATATATATAATATGGATATACTATATATATATATTATATATATATTATATATTATATATATTATATATTATTGTATATTATATTATATATATATTTATATATATATATATATATATTATATATATATATTTTATATAATACTATGTCCCCTGCTCCTAAAAAAAAAAATAGGCCATATTTATTTTATTTATTTAATTTATTTATTTACATTTTCCTACTAAAAATTTTACAAAGTGATTTGCCAAAATTGTATTCATTGGTTCGCTGTAGCTATTTGTAGTTTTTGAGATATGATTTTTTTTTTAACAGTTTCCTGCAATAAAATTTTACCAGGATTCTTAAAATGTATTCCTTTTCCCTGTAGCTATTTGTAGTTTTGAGATATGGATTGAGATATTTGTGGTTTTAAACTGGATTTCACCTATATATATATTAGTGTTGCACCGATACCAAAATTTTAGTCCGATACCGATACAATATATATTATATATATATATATATATATAATTATATAGTATATATATATATATATATATATATATATATATATATATTAATATATATATATATATATATATATATATATATGTAATATATATATATTATATTTAAATATTACCATATATATATTATATATATATATATATTATGATATATATATATATATATAATATATATATATATACTATATATATGTTATATATGAAAAGTGAAAAAGTGTGCTGGGAAAGTTATTTCTTTTCTCATCCACTTTCACAAGTTGTAGTCACCAATTCTGTAAGTCCCGCGGGTTTCAAGCGGAAGCGAGCTCGTCTTCTTGCAGGCGGAAAAGATCTAATGCCTGCTTTGTAGGCGTATAGAGCTCGGCCTCTTTTGAGGCGGAAAGCTAGGCTTCTTTTTGTAGGTTTGGAAGAGGTGGTCTTCTTTGTAGGTTACAGAGCAGGAGATAGCCCTCTTTGTAGGCCTGAGCATAGAGTGTTTTGGGAGTTTTTCTTCTTCTTCCCCGGCTAACAGGTCCTAGTAGATGTAGAGGAGGGCTTGTAGTTATCTTTTCTTTTTCTGCTTGATCCGCCACTTCACTGGTTCAAATGGATCGCTATAAGTGTTATCTCCTCTCTCTCTCTCTTCTCTCTCTCTCTCATCTCTCTCTTCTCTCTCTCTCTCTCTCTCTCTCTCTCTCT
The DNA here is from genome assembly GCA_015478945.1 of Trachelipus rathkii. NCBI lineage: Eukaryota > Metazoa > Arthropoda > Malacostraca > Isopoda > Trachelipodidae > Trachelipus > Trachelipus rathkii. Next base: position 2,758 of record JABUQX010062125.1, read on the forward strand.
CTCTCTCCGTCTCTCTCTCCTCCTCATAGGTAGTAATATTACACTTTCTAAGCTATAATTTAACATTACTCGCACGTACATTTTGCAGTTTAACTTTAATTACAATTATTTTCACTATTAAATTACATTATATTTTTATTAATAAACTGCAATTTCTGCTACCAAACCATTATGTGTTCGCAAATTTTTTTACAAGTTTTTTTTCCATAGCCAAACACAATTTCCAATAAGATGATATCTTGCAATACGATTCAAACCCTTAATGTTGCGAGAAGATATTTTAAGCATTAATAACGGCCAAAATTAGATGATGAAATACTTTTTTAGAAAAAGCTTTAAAAAGCGAACAGAATTTCTCTCTCCGAAAATAAAAAAACAAAAAAATCAAAAATACAGATACGTAATTGATGATCACCGAAAACTTATTTTTTTGACATAACTTATTAATATTTTATAAAGTATATTTTTTTTTAAAACTGTTTAATATAATCGTACAATACTAATTTTTTTTATACAAAAAGAAGAAGATTTTTTATATATAAATAAACATTATATAATCAAACACTGCAAGCAAATATTATTTAACATTGATTTATGAATTAAAAACTTGATTTCAAGTCCTTTAAAATGCGAAATATGTTCTAATTCAGAGGCTGACCTTTGGTGCCTCTAAAACATATATAAATGATAAAAAAAAGGGGAAAAAAAGACCCACGAACTGCATTTTAATAACTTAGGTCTATGACAAAAATTAAATACTATATATACCATAATTTTTATAAAATATTATTTTAAAAAATAATATTATACAATTAAAAATTCTATATATTCAGTAATATATTATAATGATAAAATAATGAGAAAACATGTTTAATACAAGTTATAATAAATGCGCTTTTTATTCTAAAATAAATCGATCAAAATGGTTATTCGCTAAACCACTATTTTCCCTTTATTTAATTACTGATAACGCATATTTTATTGGGCGACTACATTAACTAAGCGATAATCACTTTCATCCCCTTAAATTAGTGGAGGCAGTTTTTTTACACTAAAATTTTATACTAAAAAACAAAATAAATATTATTTAAATATAATCACTTTTAAAAACACTATTATTATTAATTTTAAACGAAAAATTGATTTTTTTACATAATTCACTTAATATATTTTTAAATGCACTATTGTTCCTGTTTGCTTCAGTAGAAGAGTTGATCTTCATGGAAGGCGAATCATCTCCAAAATGAGGAACATCTGTGAAAGTAGCCATTGGCGAAGGCGATTTACCAGCCGGGTGTTGAAACTCGTCCGAAAGATATGAAACTTGATGTTGATCTCTTTGGTGAGATTTTGAAGAAAGTACGAATCACCAAGAAGAATACAACGTGAGTGAAGATAATACAGTGACAGTGGTAAGAGATGCCCAATTGTGATTGACATATCACTATATTAAAATTTATTCCTCTCCATTCTTCCAAGAAAACAAATATACATATAGTGGCAGTGGTATGTGTTCTACCATTGTATTGTACGTATTACTAAATGTTTACTGATGGTGATTCACTTCTTCAGGCTATCCATTCATAAACAGTAGCAGTGGCATGAAGTGCCAATTGGTTGAGACGTAATACCAAACATGGATGAACCGTTCTTCTTTGTTAACCAAAGAGCTGAAGAGAAAAAAATGAAAGTTCATCTGAAGATGTAATATGCGAGTTCTTCCGTAGAGAGAGTAGTTAGTTATTCTAGTGTTGACGGAACCAGTCACGTTAAACTGAGGTTGATAGACCTGGGTATTAACTGAGTGACTAATGTTCCTGTCTTCATAGATCTGCTTGTTGTTTGAGGATTCTTCTTTACTAACATCTTGAAATTGACGACGGAAATAGCCATGTTAAACTGAGGCTGGGAGACCTGGGAATAACGGTATGACTTGTTCCCGTCTTCATCAGACTGCTTGTTGCTTGAAGATTTTCTTTGGTGTGACATCTTGAAATTGAGGTGAGGGCGAGTGGGGAGTCGCCATTGTTAAATTGGGGTTGGTAAGCCCAGGTATTAACAGGGGGTATTTTGAGGTCGCGTCATTTTCACTTATCACAATGCTCTGGATTTTTCTTTCTAAGATTGGTCTTCTGCTGTGGACTACTACTATGTTTGTTTGGCCGCGCGATTCCCTTTTCCAGGAAGACCAGTTATGTAGTAGAAGTAGTTGCGATCGAATCTTCTTCCTTGAATTCTTTTCTTTTGTCTCCTCGACGAACTCCCTTGTAGGGTTTAGACGTTTCCGAAAGCAGCTTTTCTTGAAATAGATGTTCTCGAAGGCCGATGAATTAATCCTTCTTAGACCTGACCTCCTGCTAAAGGCTGCTCTTGCGTTTCGGGAGGCCGGCATCTTCTTTACCATCAAGTAGCTGTTGTTCTCTGTTTGGCTAAAGTAGGAAAAGAGACTTGCTTGTTCGGCCATTTTATCCGTAGGAAGAGACACTGCTCCTTTTCGGCACCGGCAGGAAAAACGCTGCTGTTTGCGGTCATGGTAGGAGAGAGGACGTTTCTAGTTGTTTGTAGTTGAAGTTTCTTTAATCTCTCTCGTAGGTATAATAAACTCTTATTAATATTTTTATTATTATTATTATTATTATTAATTATTATTATTATTAGTTTATTATTATTATTATTTATTATTATTATTATTATTATTATTATTATTATTATTATTTTATTATTATTAATTATTTATTATTATTATTATTTTTATTATTGATATTCAATATACAATTCTTCTACTAAGCCAGGACACAAATTTATGATTTATTACCATAGGATATCCTGTAAGAGTTCACTATAATTTTTATCATTTTTATCTTTATTCTGTTTTACTATTTAAGTGATTTTTTTTCTTTTTAATAAATATTTTTAAAATTAAAAGCCTTCTTCCTCCTCTTCTCTCTCTCTCTCTCTTCTCCTATTTATCCTCCTCTCTCTCTTCCCTTTTCTCTTCCATCTCTCTCTCTCTCTCTCTCTGCTCTCTGCTCTCTCTCTCTCTCTCTCTCTCTCTCTCTGCTCTATAAAAAAAAATCTCTAATGAACCTACAATGATACCAGTATACTATTATATATTTATAGGTATATTATATATATATATAGGTTAATATATATAGTTTATATATATATATTATTATATATATATATAATTATATATTATTATTTATATATATATATATATATATATATATATTATAGATGTTGTATGAGTATGCATTTTTTATAAAATATATTACTTCAACTTAAATTTTTGTTATAATTTTATTTGTATTAATTTTATTTGTATTATCTTTATGTTCCTATCTTCTTGGACGTTGAAATAAAAGGAATTTTCCTCGAAATACTTAATTTTTCCTTTTACCTTTTCTGTATATTCTTTCGCAACGCAAGATATTTTGACCGTGGAAAGTGGCAGCCCAATAGGAAATTCGCTGGAGAATTTATTTGCGCCTCACTTCATACGCATTCACAATTAACATGCCCAAGGTAACACTACTTAGGAAATCTATCGAATTCTACCCAGAAAGATATGCAAAGTGGCGGTTCAATAGGAAACTTACTTTTTCCTCTCCTCATTCTCCATATTTTTAACTTTAAAACTTAATCAATTAGAATGACAAATGGACAAGAAAGCACTGTGGGTTCATCCCAAAATTCCCAAACCGCACCGATGGCAGCCTTAGTGTCCGTCCCTAAAAACGAACTCGTTCTCACATGACGGATACAAAATATCTGAGGAGGCCCAAGCTTCGCACGTTGGTAGAAGACGTGGAAGAAAACATACAACTCAAACAATGCACAACAGAAAGGGACCAAAATTAAACAAGCCAGAAGCCAAATTCACTTAAGAGATGGTGAATTCAGAAGGTTTTTAAATTTGTATCCACAACACCCCCGAATAGATAAATTCGAAGATTTCACCGATTCTCTACGCTCATTAGTTTTGCCAGAAGACCCTTCACCACTTTGGAGCATTTGAACGAATACTAAAATTTAAGTGGAACTCTCCAAGAAACCCTTTCTTTACAAAAACTGGTCAAAGAATTTTTAGAAAAACTAAAAGAAAAAGATTCTCCACTAACTTTCCAGAAAAATTAAACAAATGACAAAGCAACAGCTTTTCTCTATACACAAATACATCATCTAGAAGATTATAAGAAACAATTTGTCAAGAACTACAATTACAACTTTTCACTTCCAAAACAGATGCAACACTTACTTCAAAAATCAAATGGTCGTCTCTACACATTACCTACTACACCTACAGACTCCGCCACCGTCAACTTCGTCAGCAAAAGCGGAAAATCCTCAAGACCGAAATCACCAAATCAACACATACAAAAACAATCATTCCCTCAAAGGATACCACAGGCAAATTAAATGCAACGACCATTCTCTCCCCGCCCTAGCCCTAACACCGGACAATCATCTCAAATATGTTACCATTGTGAGCAATCAGGGCACCTGAACAGTTAATGACCATTCAACCCTTATTGTCACATGTTACCAATACCACGTAAGAGGTTCTACAATAAATTGCCAAAACTCAAAATTGGACCCAAGAAACCAAATTTCAAAGTTAAACACGCCCCAATAAATTCTCAAATCGAAGAAAGCATAATAAGGGTATTTTGGCAATTTCAGCGAAATAATTCGCATCCAATATAAAGGGGTGCGACCTTATTTCCAGTCTTATCCACAAGGACAAACTCCACGTTACAACCAATAAATAAATCAAAACCAATTTACTTTTACACCATTCAACCAGAAAAATTGGGATTTCCGAAAGAGTCAATTCCAAAACAACAAACTTTATTTCCTCAAACACTCCAGAAGAGGAAACAAATCCATATTCGACAGTTCGACAGAAGAAAATCACATCATCTCATCAAGTGAAGATTACTTCCCAGATAAGCAACAGCACAACCCAACATCTTACCATATTTATCCGCAACAATCGGACAAACAAAAAGATTATACACAATCAAGAAATTTTTTAGAGCTCGAGATTATGTCCCAGCGCTCGGCTAAATTAGTGCATAATAAAAATTCCTTTAAAAATAATATGACTGCATGTACTTTTGAGAATAAACTTGTATACAATAATAACCAGACGCATTATTTTAATCTTAGTACACAATCGATAGGAATAATATTGATAATTACACTGAAATTTATGATGATTTTAACTATTTTAATATTAGTCATTCTACTCACACTTATGGCACAAATGTTCAAATACTTTCACAATCATTGCATCATGATTCTCACCCCTCACATAACCCTCACCTCACCATACTCAACATTTAGTAACATCTCAACCAATTCTTGCGAATACATTAATGAAGAGATATCATAAAGAAATTTCAGACGAACATAACAATTCAGGAATCAAATCCGTCTTCCCTCACAGCATTTAACACAACCTCTCCTGCCTTAAAACCCATGCTCTTATACACAATTCAACCTCATCCAGAAGAAAGAAATCAATTCCATATTCGGACAGAAGAAAATTCACATTATCTCATCAAAATGAAGACTACTTCCGCAAAAATGCCAATTTACAAGAACAAATTTATTTCTCTTTAACAACAGAATCCAATGGGTTCTTTATGTAAACTCTCAAGCTTTCACAACCTCCAAAATATACTCAACACTCACAAAGCCACTACAACAAATGTAATATTTCAAACTTAAATAGATTGCAGGGGTTCGCATCTTTCCTCAACTAGCACACGACTCATTTTAAAATACACATTGCAACATCAGCATTTTCCAGTGACTTTTATGGGTAGTCCACGATTTCACATCTGTTCCTTTCAAAAGGTTTTCCTTCTAGGTAACATTAATTCTTCTTTTAGTAATGCTTCCATCTCACTTGGAATCAAATGCCTTAATGTCGTCGCATCCATAAATAATACACCTCCCTTTCACCCATTATTAACTCATCCTACACATTAGCATTCCTCACACAAAAATCTTTCACACTCCCATCTCCTCAAACACCACAGCATACCTCTCATATCATCTCTCATAATGACAAGGATATAATTTTCGAATCACTTACTTCACAAAACAAAAGTTTCCGTAGACCCTTCTTTTTCTCTTCCACAACCTCACTCTCAGACTAAACATCCCATTCCACCTTTATACTCAGATGATATCTCACTGTCTCTCACAACCTTCTTATAGACTCGGATATAACATACAATCTCTATACCACTTATTATACGGAAATTCATCCACACTCTAAAACAACACTTTCTTTTAATGCTCTCTCTTCAGCTCACACAACCCTTTCAGAAAACTTAGTTTGGTCAACTAATAACCCTCACATAAATAACTATATTTACGGGTGGCTGGCATAGTATTCGGTCAGCACAGTTTATGCTAATTTATTTATTGGTTAAATAGTATATAGACATCAATTAAATTTAAGATTCAATTTCTCTTTCCCTTCCCGCAAAAACATTAAAAAGGAAACTCCCTCATTTTCCACTGCAAACCCCATTTTGATATGTTTTCTAGATGATTTCAATAAAATCGTTGGCACATACACACTAGGGTTGGACATTAAAAGGCAATGATTTTTTTTTTTTCCATGCAAAAAAAAAACCTATAAAAGAGGGGGTTTTTTTAATAAAAGTAAATATACATGATTTTTTTTGGTTTTTTTGTGTTTTTTTTTTATGATAATATTGTTGGTTTTAATTTTGTATTGTTTTTTAATGGTTTTAAAATTTAGAATTTTAAAGGCAGTTAGATAATTCACTACTTTTGGAATATCTGTTATAACATGTGCTAACCACTTATTTGATTAAATTCTCTTATTTCAATTTTTCTTTAGATTTTGAATGTAAAAAATATTCAATTTTTTATGCATTTTAAACTGAGCTCTAGGTTGAGATAATGTGGATTATGTTATCGAGTTTTTACATAAAAAACTCATACTATGTGTATAAACTATGTATGAGAAATATCCGTTGTTTCATCAGCTAATTCTGAAAAAAAAATTAGAGAATTAGAAGGTTATACATTATTTATTTTACATCTGGTTCAGAAAAATTATAAAAAAAAAAATATAAAAAAAAACCTGCATAAAAAAAAGTTATTAAAATAACCTTAAATGAATATATGCTATTTATAAATTCTTATTTACGTTTATATTTGAATACTAGGAATATTTATAGTTTTTTGTATA
>JABUQX010062125.1:15000-34063 GCA_015478945.1 Trachelipus rathkii
TATGAATTCACTCCTCACACATTCTCCTAATTTTCAAAAACCACCTAACCTGAGCCAATAAATCCTTCCCTTTATCCAACACGGGAACTCACTAGAATTCCCGAAACTACATAAACAAATCCCAACTTTTGCTTCTTCATAACGCCCCAGCATTTTATTACCTCTTAATCAATAGATACTTTGAAAAAAATTTCCTTTTTCGAAAATACAGATAAAAACATATGTTGCTGTTTATGGGTACCATTTGTCTCTTTCCCCCTCTCCCCAAACACATCTTATAAACCATTTCTTTTTTTTTTTCTCTTAATTTGTCGTTGGTCTTAAATTTCTCAAAAAGGGCATTTCTCTAGCAAAGCTCCATCGGAATCATAGATATATGTTTAAAACCCTCCTTCTCAAGGTTTACAAAACAGATTGGAGAGAGAATTATTTTTCTTTGCCTTTCATCAAAACGTTCTCATGAATTTAAATTTATATCCCGCTCGAACATAATACCTTTCTTTCCTTTTTCTATTTAATGAAGAACTTATTTTGGTTTCTAGATCTACTTATCTGTTCTTCAAGAAGTTTCTAATAAAAACACTAGTCAGGACTTCCAATCACTTTTAAACACGAAATTTAGGCCTACATGATGTAGAGGGATATAACTGTTCCCATTGGCTTAAGGTTAAACATTACATTTTATTTGGGCGTCCCTTCAAGCCCACAAAACATAATTTCATTGAAACCAAATTTTACATTATAAGTCATTTGTACAGCTACTAACCTAACAGACGAAGGTAACTATCTCTTATATTTTTACGATAATAATTCATAACATTCTTATATTATGATATATATATTATATATACTTATATATTATATATTACTATTATGTTATATATATATACTATATATAATATTATATATAATATAGTATATATATTATGTAGTATATAATATTATATATGATAATATATATATATAATGATAATATATTAAATATATATATAATATATATATAATTAATATTATATATAATTATATATATATATATACTATACTTATAAAGGATGTTTTCTTATGACTATAATATATATATATATATATATAATAGACTGGTTACAAGCTCGTTCGATATATATATATTAACATATAGTATATATATAATATATATATATAGATATATAATATATATATCCTATATATATTATATATATATATATATATAATCTATATATTATATATATATATATGTATATATATATAAGTTAGTAATATCTATATTTATATATATATATATATTATATACTATTATATATATATATAGTATATATATATATATTATAATTATATATATAATATATATATATATATACTAGTATATAATATATATATATATATTTTATTACATATATTGCCATTCACATATTTTTTTTTTGAGTCAATAATAATTTTGAGAAATTAACTAAAACATTTAACTCACAACGGCGGCCGTAATGTAATTATTTCTTCACTCGTGTTCCTATTATTATTATTATCATTATTATTATTATTATTATTATTATAATTATTGTTATTATTATTATTATTATTATTATTATTATTATTATTATTATTATTATTATTTATTATTATTATTATTATTATTATTATTATTATTATTATTATTATTATTATTATTTATATTACTGTTTTTATTACTTTGCCTATGAGGGTAATCGTTATTGTCATCAGTGATAGTATTGTTATTACTAGCTAGTATTATCAATTTGTAACCTTATTGAAATTCAATATGCAGTCCTTTAATAAGCTGGACAAACTTATGATTTATTACCATAGGATATCCTGTAAGAGTTCACTATAAATTTTATCATTTTTTATTTTATTACACGTTATTGCTATGATCAATTTTTGTTAAATAATACTGTTCTTGCATAATGTATTTTTCTAAAAATTTGAGGTCACGTCTTCTCTCTCTCTCTCTCATCGTCTCCTATCTCTACCTCTCTCAGCTCTCTCTATTTATCTCTACTCTATCTCTATCCTCTCTCTCTCCTCTTCTCAACTCTCTCGCTCTCTCTCTTCCTTCTCTCCTCCTCTCATCTCTCTCTCTCTCTTCTTAAAAAAAATTCCTAACCATAGTTACGATATGCCAGCTTTTTATAATATATATATAGTATATATTATATATATATAGATATATTATAGTATATATACGGTATATATATATACGTATATATATATATATATTGTTGGGATACGTATATATATATAATATATTACATATTGTATCTTAGTAGGTATGGTTACTGACCAACATCATCTGTGTAGGAGTTTACGCAGTTAATATTTTATTATGTTGATGCAGCACTTCACACAGCAAAATTCATAATACCTTTAGGATGTTGCTGGGAGCGCGGAGGTCGCAAAGTGCAGTTCTCGGCATCATCTCATGCAGCGCTATGGTATATGTTATAAAAAAAAAAAGTTAACATGTGGTCTACTTTCATAATCATGCTTTAAAAGACTTTAGGTACATAATCAAATTTTAAACTGTACTAAATGCCCTGACTTACGAATTCTTTTATCTTATGGTAAAGCCCAAGAGCATTAATATGATAATTCTTTTTTAACTTTTTTAGATCAATATTAATTAATTTAATATATTGAAAAATTCATTGTTCTAAACTTAAAGGTTATGGTGTTTTTTTTGTTATTTTTAATTCTTGTAACTTTTGTCCCTTTTTAATTTTCTATTATTCCTTGAAAATTAGCCCTCCGTCCGATTAATTAATTGGCCCGAGCAAAACCTTACTATGATCCCTTTAATATAGAAATATATATATAATATATATTAATCTAATTATATATATATATATTACCATGAGCTCGTAATATAATATACATATTATATATAATATATATATTAAGAACCTTAAGTAAATACAGACAGGTGTCTTAATGATGGGAAGGTTATATTCTTTTGGAAACGAAAATCAAATTGTTCCAAAGCAAGAGAAGTTGTTGAAAAGAGGGATACTACAACAAATAGAGTAAAATTAGGGTTGAGATACCAATCTTCACACAGAAGTGTGAAAATGAACAAGATTCTTTTTTGTGTGCGTTGATAAATTGTTGTAACGGTAGTAGAACGCGATTTATCAGTCCTTCGAGCACCTTTAACTGTTTGTCCTTGTAGCAAAAGGAAAAAATGTGCCAATGATCAGTTATAAAAATTTAATTAATTCAGGAATTTAGTAAATGGAAAGTGGTATGTCTTTTAATCCTAGATTAAACCATATGTAGAAGATAACTAATAAATATGTGTGCCAATTGCCAAACAAATGCCAGCATACATCATAACAAACTTCCTCTCCAAAAAATATTAATTTCTTTTTCCTCCACAGAATCGACAACAACAAGCAACACAACAACAAAATCATCATGCAGGTCATCCTGTATACAACCTTCATGGACAAGTTGGCAACCACCACCAACAGCAACCACAGCAACTCGTGCTTCTTCATCACCAGCCAGTTGTTCAACATCAGCAGCAACCTGCTCACCATCAACAACAGGCTACCCACCACGCAATGGTACCTGTGGTAAATGCCCATGGAATTGTTGTGAATCCAAACAGATACCCAGGGCCACTGGCTCACAATATGCCAGCTAATGTCGGCTAAATCACTAAATATTTAATGGCACTTTTTTAAATTCATGTTACGAACATTTTTTTTTTTCAATTTCTTTCTTTGTTCCTATTTTTGCTTCTACTTCTTGGTCAACTTCTCTAATATCATCAACGTCATATTATTATTATTATTATTATTATTATTATTATTATTATTATTATTATTATTATTATTATTATTATTATTATTATTATTATTATTATTATTATTATTATTATTATTATTATTATTATTATTATTATTATTATATACTGACTAGTTATTATTATTATTATTATTATTAATATTATTTTATTATTAACTTTATTATTATTATTATTATTATTATTATTATTATTATTATTATTATTATTATTATTATTATTATTATTATTATTATTATTATTATTATTATTTTTATTATTATATTTTAACTCATTATAATCTTTAGTTACTGGTTGTCGTTTCTAAATTATTTTCTACTGCTAATTATATACTGTATCATGTGATTATATATCGACTTTAATCTTATTCTCAGTACATATCCTAAACGTCAGTTTATCTAATCATTGGCGTAATTAGAGAACTTTTTATGGGGGAGGGGAGCAGTTGCAATCTGTTGGAGCCATTCCCCCATGGCTTCCCTCCTAGTTACGCCTATGTAAATAATAGGAGCTTCTCATATCAGTTGATGATCTTCATATATATATATATATTATATATATATTATATATATTATATATATATAAATAATATTTTTAACTTATATATATGTTCGTCTTAGGTGTTTTGGATATTCTTCGACATAGAATATTAATATATATTTTGTATATAATTATATATACAAAATTATATATATTAAAGTATATATATACACAGATAAATAAAATATATAAGTATATAAATAATAGTGATATAATATATATATATATATATATATATATATATATATATATATTAATATATATATATATATATATAATATATTATATATATAATCTTTATAAAGATAATCACAATAAGTACGCTGTATAGTATATTTTATTGGTGTTTACTTTTCGTTTAATCTCCACACAAAAGTGTGGTAAAAATGTGGGATAAAAAATGGCAAGTTTAATGGGGGGGTTTATATTAATAGATAAAAATTCCGAATAATTTTTTATTTGAGGCCAAAGATAATATATGATTTTATATAATTGAAAATGAATAATTATAATATTATTACTTTATTCTAAAAATATAATTTGTGCATATAATTTAATCTATATATTTTATTAATATTATTATATATATATTGATAATCGGATAATTATTTTATTTATTTTTTAAATATATCTTTCTATATATATATACAAGTATAGTTGGCGCCCCAAAGGCTAGTAGCAAGTAAGTGCGATTCCTTCACAATTGTCTTTTATAACGACTCACGTAGGTGTCTTCTCACTCATTTTATATTGCTCTTTTAATTTGTAGGATCAGAAACTGTGTTGTTATTCTACCTATGTTTTTTTTAATGTTGCTATATAGTTATTTAATATAAAAAATTCTAGATTTTTTAGACTTCAGTCTGGATATGTTCCTCAATTCTTTTATACTCTAGAGATTGTTTATTGTTCATTTTAATAGTAGCATTGAAAATTATCACTCAAACAGCCGCTATTCTCAATGTAAAGTTTTATAGTTCAATTAATCAGATCATGTTGAGGAGAATCTCTAGGAGATTACTTATGTAGCGTTATTTATTTACGTTCTATTGAATTAATAGTATTTTATTTAAATAAAGATTTTGTGTATTTACTCCTTGAATAAGTAGGAATATAATCATAGTACACATGATCTATACTTCGATCCATGTTGAGATTATATAGTTTCATTTTTTACGCTAAAAACTATTCATTATTTTTCATTACACACAGAAATTTAACATTTTTTCAAACTATTTAGTTTGCTCTGATAACTTATATACTATTTTTTACTATTTATATACATAATCTAATTTAGGTGACCAATAGATTCCAGTAAAATTATTAGCTATGACCATACGCCTCGCGAGATTTACAAGTGCAATTTTTAAAAAGTAATTACATATAATTAAATATATTAAATATATTATATACTTCATATTTTTTATATATATATATAAAATATAACATACTATATATATATGTTTTAGCTACAGTTATATGATATATATATATATATCTATATATACCTACATATACTCAAATAAATCGTAATATCTTCTACTTATATAATATATATAATATATAAATATATTATAATAATCTCGATATATTATATTTCTCAATTTGGTAATATGAGATGGCTTTGGAGTATAATGGAAAAGAATTCGACTATTACCCAAAAGGTAGTGAGTAAATAATTTTAGTATGGACTAAGGAGAAATATGTAGATATAAGAATGGTGGAAATGTATTTTAGAAGTGGAGGAGTTTCCCTAATCCTGCAATTTTCACTCTCCGCAATAGTGGTTGAGTCTAGGACGTGTGTCTCTGTATTGTATATTTATGTTTGATTTATGTTTTATTTTGTTTTTTGTGTATGTTTGTTTTTTGCTTGTTTTGTTTTTTTTGTATAAAGGATGGGCTTGTGAAGTTAAGAGCAGATTCCTCGGAGTAGAGAGCTTAGTACACCGAATTATTCTGTGTTTTGTAGAGTCCGCCACGACAATGCTCATCTCCGGTTTGTTTTGAATGTTGGAGTTGTGGGTAGTGTAGACGTTCTGAGAAAGACACGCTAGAACATCATTTAGATTCATAATTGAGTTTATGGAAATATTATAGTGGATCATAGTGTTTGTTTGACTTATGAGAAAGGGGTATAAGCGGATCGTATGCAGATGTTGCTGTAGTAGAAAAAGTTTTTGTGATAATATAGCAGGGATAATAGATGGCTGGATGCAATTAAATCTGATTGGTAATGTAAATGGAGGTAACTTAGTCTTGTGTATAATATATATATATATATATATATATATGTTGCTAGGTGGGTTTTATACATAGTAGTGAGATATGTTTAGTTACACTGTGATTATATATTATGTATAGTAGTTAGCAGGATATTAATGTGGTCTGTAGTGAATATAAATAAGAAGTATATAGATCTAAAGTATTTCAATGTGTTCTATAGTAAATGTGAACAATCTTAAGTGTATATGTTGCTAAGGTGTTGAGAAGAATATATGTAATAAGAGCGAATGAAAACGTATAATATTGGAGAATCCAGTTTTTGCCTGTGGTGTGAAGAAAGGTGTATAAATAAGCATTGAGACCTATTAAATCAGATAAATAAAGATTTTATATATAGTCATGTGTAAAACTTATCACGATCATAATGGAAGGAATAATAAAAGTAATATATATAGATCGTGAGGTAAGGCTCTCAATTATAGTTCGAATGAATATTAGTGGCAGAGTGTGTTGTGAAAATACGAACTGATAGGTGGAGACCAGAAGTAAAAGTGAGATATAGAATATACTCATAGTAAAACCTGAAAATGTTTGAAGTGAATAGAGAAATTCATGAGATATTTGGTAGTAGGCTCGAGAAGAATAAAGTTTGATCAAAGGAACGCTCTTTTATTAAACAGATTGTGTTACAATGGCGGAACTGATTAGTGAACAGGAATGTATTTTTGGTTGCTGGCCACCTGGGCCAAGCGGATGAACCCCTTACATTGACGATCTACCATAGTGAGGGGTCCATCCCTGTCCCATGAAGCTTTAGGGTGGATTTTCTGACTGGCGATGGGTTCCCACTAATTAATCCTGGGTAACTCGACAAGGTTGAGCGGTAAGCTTGCGCGATATTCCTTTTCAATATTAATAGTGTCATGTTCTATTCTACTGCATCCTCCTATTTCCGATAGCCTCCTGTCTCGCGCACAATTATTTTCATTTCTTGGAGTATAATATTATAAGGAATGATGAAGAGAAGAAGAGAAATCGATATATTTAAAATTATTTATTATTTATATATTATTATTTACTATTATATTACTATATGATACTTTATCAATTATATATATATCAAACCTAATAATATCTTTATATAGTTTTAATAATATATATATATTATAATATATATATATTATTTTATATATATAATTATAATTTATATATATATTTATGATATAAATGTATATAATAAAATGAAGTTACTGAAAAAATTAAAGAGTTTTAGAATGAAATGGAAAATGGTGCGGTTGAAAACGAAGTGAGAAGATACCAATATAAAGTCTAATGTAAGACACACATGAGCAATCACCTTACCTACTTCGCATTAATTTACGTCATGAATGAATATCACCACACCCTAGGCTCCAGCACGTCTCTACAGCTTAAGAAAGGGTCCAGATTCGAGCTAGCGTATAATTCAAGATTAAAGTGACAGTCACTGAATAAATTACTAATTGGTAGATACGTCTTGAACATATTCATTCTATGATTATCTAGATGAAAGAATAAAGAAAACTGTATGCTCGGAAAGAGGGTTGGATTCACCTAAAGAACCTATAATTTTTTGAAGGATGCTACCCACATTATAAAGTAGTAAACATTCTTGGTCTCAATATGAACAGCAAATTGTCTTGAAAGCTCATATCACAACGGTCATCTGCTTGGTGATGAAGTAAAGTATTTTTTGAATATTTTATTTTTTTGATTGACAATATTGTTAAAATTCTACAGAGATATTTAGTCCTTAATGGGAGCATATTTTTTAATTTGTAGTCACAAGAATATCTTTGAATAAAATTATATAAAGATGTTATGTGGTGTTTGTACAAGTGAATATACAAACATTCAGATTAAGATGGCCTATTAAAAAATCTTGCTGAATGTAAAGTCTTGCTGAAATGATATTGTTAATCTCTTACAAGACGGTCCTTGTTACATACCTTAACTAAATAATTTAGAACCAATATAAATTTAAACTTAAAAATTAAGAAATATCAAGATTTCTATTTTCTTATAAATTTATTTTTTTTATCTACCCTACTCTATTAATTGTGTTTGGATATCATTATTATTATTTTTTTTTTTTTTATTTTTATTTTTCTATATTATGTACGATATAGCGTATTTTTTACACTCTGACTTCGGATTTTATTGATTAATGCAAAATAATTATCAGGGTGCTTTACTTTACTCGATATTATTATTATTATTGCACATTTAGGTATAATATTATGACCTGTGAGAAATCATAGTCATTTGAAAATAAACATTTTTGAATTAAGGGGAAGAAATTAAATGCACTACATAATCCAATCTTAGTATCTAGATTACTCAAGATATTGATGATTTCATGTTCTTCTTATTGTTATTGGTACATATTATAAATATGGAAATGCCTCGTTAAATAAAGGTATAAAGTGGGTTATTAGTTTGCGAGATATTGAATTATTTTACTGAGCAGATGTAAAATCCTCTTCTGAATTATTATCTTGTGGAATAGGAACAGACATATTTATATCTCATTAGTGGTTGTGCTCTTACATTTTATTTTTTAGTATCAAATTAATGTTCGTATGATAGATCTAAAGTGAGAATTATTTTATATTGGCTTTGTATAGTAATCTAGATATAGCGCTATGACCCACTCTAAAAACTCTATGTCTCGAAATGCCATTTGATGTATGATTTTGTCAAGACCTGAAGTAAACTGTAGTTAGATCTCGAGAAATAATGCTGTGGGGTTGGGGTTTCGATGGCTGTGCTATGATGTCTTGCAATTAAGATAGGAATGGTGTGTTAAAAAATCTAATATTGCGTGAAAAAGTGTATTATAAATAATGTGTAATGTTCTTATTCATCTGCTCTTGCGAGCAGCAAAACCAAAAATCATGAAGTAGAACCAAAATAGATTAGTTGAAAACTAATCTAAATAAAGTAAACATGTGTAAAAAATTTTCCGCAAAATTACCGTTGTATGAAACTCCATAAACGTGGACATTATTTTACTTTGTTTCCTGACGAGAGTTTCCTTAACGAGTCTTTTTGAGTAAGAAAATTTGATGGCCAAAATTCCGCAAGCCTGTGTGCAGACCAGATAGCGTGTACTCGTACATACTCACAAATATGATTGTCTTGTTGCAGTATGGATTTTTTTTAATTACTCAAGGTATTAAGAACACTTTGTGGTACGAACTGAGTGCGAAATACATCTACAACCCATATATCCATTCTGAACATAATTGCGGAGGAAAAATACTGCGACTCTAACTAAGGAAAAGGCTGCTGTATTCAGATATTGTATTCCACGGCATGTAAGCTTGTCATTCACGATGCGTATTGATATCCTGATACGCGAAAAGTACTTGACCGAATTATTAATTAGTAGCCAGATAGGTAAAAATTCCTCTCAATTCCAAGACCTTTGATATCGTCAAAAACTCGAACACACTTGCAACATATTGTGGAGAGTGGTGTTAGGAGCCATGAGTATAAGAGATATATTTGAATAATCAAGTACGAGGTTGAAGTGTGATTAAGTGACTATATAACAATACGCCTGAGAAAACTTGTGGACTATAAATTAACTAATATTAACCATGTTGCCACTATATATGGTAGCAGCCATCAGCCGCAAAACCATCCAGCAACAAAATCCCACGAAGTTCTGGAGAATTGTATCCTTTGCAAAGACCAACTCTCGCTCCGTATCCCTAAGATAATCTAATAAACAACTCTTCTTTGCAATTCTATCGTTTGTACTTGACTGGAAAATATGTACAAACCTGTCCTAATCAACTGCGTTAGGCACATTAATATACTACTTTTTTTCCTACTCAGTTGATTTAACTACTTCTGAAAAAACAAACGATATGTGAGTTAAAGGAAAACAAAAAGAAGTTCATTAAGTAACTGTGGCCCCATGAGACATATGTAGCCACTGCATTAAAAACCTGTTTTATTTATAATAATTTGGTTAGTTTTATAAGTGACCTAAGGACAAGAAACTGAGTTGTGAGGAACTAAAAGATCTTGTTGTAAGTCTACTCAAGTCTTAAAGGAAGACTGAACCTTTCTTTTCCTCGTCGACGAAAAAGGCTTGATGATACTACCTTCGGCCGCAAGCACGACGACCACCAGTACAGTAGAACACCCTTTCAGTACTCTGCGAAGGAGTAAGACTGGGCTGCGAAGTACTGTGGAAGACGACAGGTTAAACGGGATGGCTATGATGAGGGTACACAGAAAATTTGTGTTGAACAATTTGATATTTTATTCAAACAGTAGTGATAAATTTGCCTTGAACCCAAGGAAATGACTTTTTTAATAATATCAATTTTGCAACTTCTCTATATTGTGAATTTTCATCATTGCATATTGTATTTGATATTCGGTATTGTTTTAAGTAAAATAATTTTTTTAAAGATATTAATCATTTAATTATCCATACCAATGTTTCTAGTTTTATGTCTTCTTTCTTTATTAGTATAATATATATATAATGTATAGATTATAGATATATATAGTAGAGTATATATAGTATAGTGAGTAATAATGAAGATTGAGAAGACAGAGAACCAAGGTGGTCAGAGCACTAACATTTGGGAAAGTATATGATAATATAGAAAGATAGAGTATTATATATATATAGTATATAGAGAAGGAGATGAGATGAGAGAGAGTAGAGATAGATAGTATGAAGAGGTATGATAGAGATGAAGGAGATCTTTTTATAATTTAGTATTTGTAACTTTTATTTGGTATAGTTGCTTTAAATATTGCATCCCAATAAATAACTCTGACTGTGTTACTTGAATTTAGATCTTAACTCAATTAATGTACATAAATGTGTGAAAGGTTGAAAAGAATTACTGCCATCTCCATGAGAGATTGTAAACACGTGCGTGTTATGTGTGATCGAAAAGAGTAAGAAATGAAGCAAAGTTTAAGTAGAAGTTCTTCCAGACGATCTTACCAGTGAAGGCTACCTGTATGCTTATACTCGAGTCAATTTGGATCAGTTGAAACTCTAACTGTTTATGGAGCATTTGAGGGATAGCTTTCTCGTATGCTTTAAGCATCGATGCAATGATTTGTCATTTCATATATCACAAAACTACTCAATAGTAAATTAATTTTGGAATGTATATTACAATCCCGAGAAGAAAGGCTCTCAGTACAATTCTTTATTTATCTTGACTTGGTCACTCTTCATATAGTTTAAGACTTAAATTTTTAGTTTAGGTGTATTCTTTATAGTCCTATTTTTATAGTAAAAATTCTATGCTACTTCTACCTATAATTACCTATTTATATATATATATTATATATTTATACTTCTTACATAATCTTACATCCAATATTTCTACCCAGGTAGGAACTTTACATCTATAGATATAAAAGCTCCTCTTCACAAGATTTTTATGAAGCGAGCCCCCACCTCAGTATGTGGTTATGCTGGCTCTCCGCCCATTGCCCTCAAGGCCTCGAGTAGATCATTATGATATGCACCTGGAGCACTCTATAGTAGAAAACTCTTTTATCATCTAATAGTCCAATGGTTTATTTCTAGATGCTTTAATACTTAATAAGTATTTATATTAATATAACCCCGGTAGGTTATAGTAGTTATTTATTCACAGTATATATATTAACCTTTATTATACTAATAATATAGGATATATACTTAAAGCTATACTATAACTTTATATTACTACTACTATTGGCTCACTATTTATACCTATATAAATATCGTTATTCATTGCCAAGTATATATAAATTGCTTCTTCACTGAAAAGGAATGTGCAGTCGGTGGATGTTTGGAGCAGGCCTGCAAAGAGAGTGAGGAGTGCCGGGCAGTCGGAAGAGTCTTGTTCCCCGGTCGGAAATATCTGAACCCGACGTCATACAATCTCAACTGCGTTGTCATTTCTATAAAGGGCTCACACTCAATAATAGAATAGGACTAGCTATATATGAACCGTCTGGATGACGCTCGGCTTACTTCCAGAGTTAAAGTGGGGCAGCTGTAGTCGTTGAATGGGAATGAGCAGGTTCATTTCTTATTCGACTAAATCTAAAATCTTCATAATTCATTGGGTTTCGAGGTTCTTGTTCTCTGGTCATTCAGCAAGAGACAATGCGTATGGTAGTGTTGTTCAATAAATGTCTCTGCTCTCTTCTCTATCACCTCTCTGCCTACATTTCATGTCAGCTAGAAATCGGTTGCAGGTGGAAATGACTTTTCGACGATAAGAAGCGATAGACTGTAAATCATTCAAATCCTGATAATGATCTGCTCAACCTCCTGGTTCTCCACTACGGAACTCAGAAACAAATCTATTATCTGGACCTGTGTTGACATACATATAACCATCTCTCTTAACAACTTCTCGATGTAAATCTACCTTTCCTCCTCAATTCCGATCTAATGTTCTGTAATAATTCTCACAACGCACAAAGGCACGATCTGTTCCAACCTATGCTATTTTTCTCTGCTAACTCAACTCTGGACGTTTCTGTCTTTTGCTCTTTACCTTCCTCCTCTTTCATATATATATAGGTGTCCTATGTCTTTGAGTCCTGTGTCATTACATTTTGATTACTGCGTTGCATGGGACACTCCTCACAAATCTTAAGAACTATGAAACTATTTAGTGAAGGCGGTTGGCGAACATTTTTCTACGGTAGTGGTCTTCATCCATCCGCCTGATTGGGAGTTTATGTGCGTCCTCAATTACGTATCTAAGCATACCTCTCCTCAGTTTCTAAAACATTATTTATATATTCTTTATAGTGTATAGACTACTTCGACAACTTTCCGACTCAGTAACTAGGAAGCAAGGCACTTTGTTCAATCCTAGAGTCTCCCGAGACTAAATAGGATATCGCTTCACTGATCTTTCTTAACTATCACCCTATAGCTCTCAAGTTGTGTTCTATCTAAGAAGTCTTTATTTAAATCCTCTAACTCTCATTCTATTATTTCAATCCAATCTGTTAATACTCATTCCTTCTTTCGATCGTTAGTACGGCTTTCAGGACCCTGGACCTACTGCCGATTATACTTTCCTATATTTCTGATTTTGGTTTTCCACCCTTAAGAAACTCCTATCAGGATGGGATATACTTGCGATGGCGTGCGTTTGACACATCCAGAAGCATTATTTGACGGGTATTGGCATCGTCACTGCTCTCTCTCAACATACTCCTCCCTTTTTTGCGTTTACTCACTTCTCTCTTGTTGTCCTCTCACTTATGTAGATATATTCTGTCAAAAAATGTCTCGCGTTTAAATATTAGGCTGTATGTTGAATATGTGTAGACAGATTCTCATTTTTCTTTTGATGACGAAATTTGGAATCTTCCACGGTGGCATCCTATTTATTCTTCCTTCCTTTATTCTATACTCTTTTCAATAACTTGAATCTTCTACACCTCGCACATCATAACTCATATCACTGCAGTAGTGCGTCTCCGTATCTGACTCAGATCGCTTCTATTCTTTCTGTCAAGCATCTCCACTTTGTCGATTATTTCTGCTCTCCCTTCTTTTCTGCTTCCCTTCATAATCTGCCCTCTAACGTCCTTCAACTCTCCTCTTTTCCGTGATTTATTCTCGCTGATTGTTGGAATTAGAAATTTCTTTCCTTGCGGCAACTGTTTTCAATGCTTTAAAACTCCCGATGACAGGTGTTAGGCGTACGTTCCAATATACTCTCAAACCTTGTAAAAATTCAATTCTCTTTAATAAATAATAAATCACCATCTAACAATCTCCTCTCTAAACATCCTTCTAATACTTTTCATCCTATCTCATATATCTGGTACGGTTATATATCTATAACGTCTCTCCTGTTGACAATATAAAACATCCTTGGCCTTAAAAAAATTAAAACACTAATTAATAATTAAAGAAACCTCTAAATTTCATAAACAGTTGCTAGGGCTCTCATAGCGCTCCATCAAAGATATAAATCTAGAGAATATAATATTCGTTTAGATCTAGTGAAGAGGACTTTTTTTCCTCTTTCTCAGTCTTCACAACTATATACTAAAGGGTGACCTCTATCTCCTCATTGTATTATGGTATATAATTTTATTATTATACTACTTAGAGCTATCTCAACTCACTCCTGCAGGGATCTCTAGTTTCACCCGGCTTTTGAGAATAGGGTATCGAGTTTCAAAGGCAAAAGTAATATTATAAACTGTTCTATATATGTTACTTTACCAGTTATATTCACTGTACACCTTACTATCTTGCGGCAGCATGAAGTTATTATTAATATATAATATATATATATATAATATATATATATATATATATGTATATTATATATATATATATATATATAATTTTATTATGATGTAACTGATGCATATTTAAATATTATTTCTTTAATATGAGTAACCAACTCAGACCTGGCAGGTGCTCGAAGCGAACTTTCACTATCGTACCACAGTCTCATTATACTGTTGGCCCTTTCGTCATGTATATCTCGCGCAGCAGAACGGATGCTCCATGTCCATAAGCCGATTTCCAGTTGCATGTACACGAGCAATACTTCCTTACTTCTCGACTCAAATTCTTTAACTTCCAGACGACCTAGTGACGAAGAGCCTGGGGGTCTCGTCCCTCATGCTAATATTCTTTGAGAGTTTAGAGCAGAGAATTACTCATTACCTCACTAGAGCTAATCATGGTAAGTGGCTAAGTGCTCTTGTATTAATATCACGAGCGAAAATAAAAATTATGTGAGTTATACAAAAAACTATATATATAGAGATTCCACATCACTTGCAAACACACCACATATTGCTAAATAGAATCCTCCTCACCAACTTCCTCGGTTCATCGCTAAGAAGTGAATATGTGAGTTCGAAGAGACTGTATGTGTTTATTACTCGTGCTCCTAAACCTGCGGGCAAAAATAATACGCCTGAGGTGTGAGAGTTCTACAGTGATATATTAGTAATTCTACGACCTTTCCAACATTAAATGATCTCTCTAGTCGATTAATTAATTTACTAAAACTGTTCATATGAACACTTGTTTATTGGCCATTTGATTTGGATGTTGTTTCAAACAACATACTTGTCATTTGCATTCAGATGCGACCTAGAAGCTATGGTCATCAAGACATATCACAATAGGGGCGAATTTTGCGATTGTCATTCTCATAAACTAATTCCTATCTGTTACGGCGATACTTCCGCTAAGTGCATCTTTCGTGTATAGAGGCGCGTTCACTCGCACACTATACTATAATGAATTACCTTTCCAATAGTCAGTACTATTTGCCTCACCGATGCAGAGGTTGTGTGCTTTGACACAGAGTTATGTACCAAACACTCACCCATCTTACCGCGACAATGTGTACCCCGCCGGCTGTATGCCGTTGATACAAGCAGTTCGGTATCAAGCACATGATGATTTTCTGCATTATCTACGTTTCTAGATCATCATTTTTAATTAGAATTATCCTCTCTATTAACATCCCGAATAGAGCCATGTTACTCTCTTTTACCTGCCATTTCTCTAGTAGATACTATAAGAAAATATATATGTCTCGGGGAGTCACTCAACCAGAGGATGGCCATGATTTTATAACTTAATATCCAGAACTTTCTCTATTGTACTCAAAAAAGGAAGAGCTCATAACATATTTGGTCGTGGGGCTATACGAGAAGTTGATCTTCTTGGTTCGACTGTCCCTGGCTGAGGTAACTTAGGAACTAGAACAGGGCACCGCAGATGAATTTTCATAATACCTGAATAAGTTTGACAAATTACCCTACATCCCCTCACATCCGGTGTACAAATAAATTAGTGTATACTAAATATATTTTGCTCAACTCTCTGACAGTCTTTGATAAGGCATATCGAAACACATTCTCATATCGGTAGGTACTGAGTATCAAAAAAATCATAACTTTAGAGCTCGGAACCAGTGGAATATTGGGTACGCGGTAGCATATTCTCGATAACTCTGAATACCTGGTACAATCTCGTAATCTTCTATATATCTGTGAAGAATTACGTGATGCGGCGTCACACAACACATTACTCTGCTTGGGCAAGTTAAACGTAAATTCGTAATCAAGAGATTGGTCCTTCCATATATGCGTATAATGCTATTCTATTCATACTCTAGTCTAAACACACTAAGAGCGACTATATAGTGCTCTTTAATAATCCTCACACGACCTACTCACCACTCCTATTTTCAATCTTGTATTTCTTGATGTCGTATTTATCTTGAATATGTCTGATAGCTTTGCACTCTCGGATTACCAAAGTCCGATAGTATGAAAGCTGCATGATCGTTACCTCACACGGCCTCGCGTATGAGAGGGGTATTTATAGGTCTCTCCTCCTTCTCTCTCTACGTAGTGCTCTTCTCGTAACTCGCATCATTCTCTCTCATTACGTGCTTTAAAATCTACATAACTTACTTTTGCATCATTATATCTAGGCTAACTCATCATACAGCCTCCTCCTTTCTCTCTCTCTCTCCTCCTCGTGCTCTGCTCTCTTTCTCTCTCTCTCTCTTCATCTCTATACCTTCTATAGGTGACTCTATCCAACACTTTATGTTTCAGTCTCTCTCTCCTGATGAAATAAAAAAAAATTTTTTCTAAGTTTAATAAATTACTAAATAAATTATTGGTATAACAAGTAAAATATAATAAAGGACATGAAAACTATTTCACTTTTTTTTATTTCTATTAACCTTTATACTTTATATCACTACTTTGTCTTGGAGTTACTACTACGTAGCTAGTTGTCTCTTCTGAGCATAATGATATCGTACAACTTTCTTTATGTGCCATTTCTAGACATGTTTTAAACTACACTCTAAAAATGAATGAATAAAGTTAATCAAATATTTGTTAACATTCGGTTATTAATTATTTATTAATTATTTATTATTATATTATTTAATTATTATTATTAATTTATTATTATTATTATTATTATTATAATTATTATTATATAATTTTTATATATATTATATTATTATATAATTATTATTATTATTATATTATTATATTATTTTATTATTATTATTATTATTATTATTTATTTATATTAATTATTTATTATTATTATATATTATTCATTATTATTAATTATTATAATTAATTATATTATATATATAATTAATATAATTATATATTATATATTATTATTATAAGTTATATATCGATATTGGATGATTTATAATAGTGTTAATTACTTTCGAATAGCAACAATAATCATAAATAATTAAGAATTAAAATTTTAAATATTAAATAATTTATTATTAATCAAGCATTATTAAATTAAATAATTAATTAATATAAATAAAAATAATAAAAAAGTTGAATAATTTAACTAAAACTAATATATAAATATTAATATTAATTAATTAAATATAATTTATATTATTATATATAATGATGTAAAATATATAATATAAAACATGATAATTAAAAATATAATTAATATATATAATAACATTAAAAAAAAAAAAAATATATTTTCAAAAACTTTTATATTATATAATAATCCTAATAAGATAATTCATAATCATAATAATTAATTTAATATTATAATATAATTTAATTTATAATAATTAATTATGATTTATATATATAATATAATAAGTGATATTAAATAATATATATAATAATTTATAATAATAATAATTATATTATTATTTAATATAATAATAATTATAATAATGTAATAATATAATAATTAAAATAATATAATAATAATATATAATTAAATATATAATATATAAATACAATATTAATATAATATAATTAAATAATCAATAATAATAATAATTTATTAATAATTAAATTAAATAATTAATATTAATAATAATTAAATTATAATTATAATAAAATATAATTAATATTAATTAATAAATTAATAATAATAAAAATAATTAATTATAAAATAATTAATTAAATATAATTAATAAATATAAAATAATAAATAATATTAATAATATTATAAATTAATCTTTTTCTTACCATTTTTATTTATTTCATATTATTTATTAACCACCCAGTAACCATATATATATATATTATACTCCTATAATTTTTTATTAATACTTAATTTTGAATTATTAAAAAGGGTAATAACTTTTATTCATTTTAGACAGATAGGTCGAAAATTTATTATTCTCTATTCAAGGGTTTATATTTTTTAAGGAGCGAGATCAGGTTAATACTTGCATTTGAGTTTTTTATTCTGTCCCTACGCGATATTGAGGAAATATCTGTACGTTTTCAATAATATGCTTTTTCACGCTAGACACAATAGAGGAATTAGTAAAAACATCGAGCTGTTAGAATACTTATAGTGTGTTCTGCTCACTCCTAGATTGCATGACGAACAACATGCGTCTCAAACTAAATATCGATCTCTCTC
>JABUQX010062126.1:5000-23692 GCA_015478945.1 Trachelipus rathkii
ACGACAAATCAATTGATATAATGATATTTGCTAGTCGCTTTCAGACGTTTCAGTCATTAACAAATTTACCGGATATAAGTTGGGAAAATTTTTGTGGACAGATTTCCGATGTTTAATGCGGAAGGTGTACTAGCTGACTGAAATCATCATTTTTTTATATCCAATTCCATGCTGCGACAAGCGAAATATTTAAAGCCAGATGAAAAGCCATTGTTGAAAATACTATGAAGCGAATTTGTGGGATATTGCGAGTTAACAAAAGCTCTTTGAAATCCTTTCTTGTCATTCTGAATACGATAGCTCGGTTAACAGATAGTTCAGTACTATGAACCGAATACTAGTAGGACAAGGAATAGAATGCTGCCAGAAACTTTATGCATTGTATGATGATAAGCATCGAGGGGTCTGAGAATCCAACTGAGGATTTTCTAAAAAAAACAGTAGACTTGTATGCGACGAAGAAACTCGTCGTATACGATTCCATTTAAACTTACTTCTTTAATACCCCTTAACTTATAAGTACTAACGTCGGGGATACGGCCTACGAAAAGTGTTATATTATATATATAATATATATATATTATAATAAATATAATATATATATATATATGATATATATAATATATATAATTATATATATATATATATCTATATATATATATATATATTTTATATAATATATATATTATATTATATATATATATATATATACTATAATATATATATTTATATTTAACAAAAATCTATTTCCGTTATTTAACCTTATTATCTTATATATTTTAACTTATAAACGCGCTCATAAAAATGTTTTCGTACCCTTATGTTATTCTTATTTATTTATCTAACTTCCCAATAATTCTCACAAATAGATTGCTATATTTTTGCAAGTAAAGATTTGGTTATATTTCGGATATTAACTATTTCAGTAAGACAGTATCTAATAAGACTAAGATTAGCTGACAAGAGCACAAGAATATCTTTATCCTTTATTTTTAATATAAATTATGTTATACTTATGTTCCCCCCGAATCTCTGTAAAGCCCCCCGAGAAAATTGTCTGAAGAAACACTGGTGGTAAGGCTCCCTCGAACAGCTGCCGTGCGATACCCTTATAAAGAGAGAATAAAGCACCAAACATCGCCGCCGCAAAGATAGAGGTTCAAGTGAACTGGAAAGTAAATAAGTTTATAAGCCTTTTGGCTTTTGACTCGACCCTGTCAAAAGCCGGGTTAAACCAGAGCCCCCCAGATATGAAAAGTACTCTATACAAGGCCGGATGAGACCCTTGTATAGCTGGAGTAACTGAGAAGAGGAAAAAAGTCTCGCATTCTAAACAGAACTCCCAGTTCTTTGGAGGCCGCCCAGCAACCGTTTGATGTGAGGTTTCCAAGACATTTTTTTATGCTTAAGGTCAAGTATATTTTATGTTGTCACAGGAAAGAGACGAAAGAAACCGTCAAAGAGATAGGAGTTAGGTATTTTAGAGAAGGGGTTTGTAGAAAGTTCGAGTTTTTAAAGAATTGAATTTCACAAGGTTGAGACAACCCACCCGCAAATTCTAGATCAGCGAGAATAGATCGGAAAGATTAAGACGAGAGCAATTCTAGAAGTAAAAGAATGAGCAGAATTGAAGTGAGTTTGAAGAATGAAGGGTCGAGTCATCGGCAGGTGAGTGGATAGAGTTAGATGTGCAGTGAGAAGATATTAATGAAAAGTAAGGATAAAGTAGATGAGACGAAACCCTGAGAACCTCACTATTGACAGAAAAAGAAGAAGAAGTCGCTCCATCAACCATAACCGATGTTTAGCGACTTGGAACAGAAAGCTGGACATAATAAGCAAAGAGAAGGAGGAAAGGAGGGGACTTGGAGAGCAATGATGCGTGCCATACCCGGTCAAAATTTGCTTTTGGATATGTTCAAGCCACTACGCAGTCTGCAGTAGTTCTAAGAGCGGAAAACCATAAATCAGGTAAAATGGAAAGTATATCGCCAGTAGACTTGGTGCAACGAGAGCTACTGGCGATCGGAACGAAGAGAATGAGATTCCAGATTGGTCTAAGAAGTGAGAGTTGAAAGGGTTTTCAAAAGATCTTAGATAGAATACCAGTGAGAGCTATAGGGCGGATAGATAGTTAGGAGAATCAGAGCGGCTTCCTTTTTCGGATAGGTTGGACATTGCGTGCTTCCAACACTGAGGGAAAGTGCAAGTATTAAGACATAGAGAATGTTGAACGAGGGGGTGGTGTCAGCACGTAAGCCACATTCCCTCAAAACTCGGGCTTTTCCAACCCTGTGTTACATTACTTAACTGGATAATAACCGAGTAAATATAAACAAATTTTGAGCCATTGAGAGGAGCGTTTAGGAAATTTTGAAAAAAAAAAGTTTATCTGTTATCGAATCGAATCTAATACAATTTAAAATCTGATAAGAAAATATTTTATAAACTCGTAAATTAAGTTAACGGTTAACGGGTGTAGGGGAAAATTTTAACTCGTTAACAGACCGTTAAATTTTTTTCGAAATTAACGAAAGCGTTAAAAGTTAACGAAAAAATTAACGAGTTAATTAAACGGTTAACGCTTCACGCGTTTAAGCCACCTTTGTATATATATATATATATATATATATATATAAATAATATTATATATATATATATATATATAATATATATATATATATATAATATATATCAGAAATGAAAAATAAGGCTATATTGGTGAAACAATTGATATAACATATCGACATAGGACATAATGGTGTTTCCACCTTAAGGCACCAACGTAATTGTGGAAATATTTCTTTTCAAAAGCTTTTTGCATGCTATCAAGTTCCTGTAAAGTATTCGTCATCTGGAAAATGACAACAAAAAATATAACTATAATGTTATGTTACCTTTTAAAAAGTTCTAGCAATCCAGTGAAAGAATACAATATGATGTAATGAAGTAAGTTGAGGTGACATCTTGAATAATTTGATGAAGGTTTACATTAGGATATATATATATATATATATTTAATATTATATATATATAATATATATATATATATATATATATATATATATATTATATATATATATTATATATATTATATATATATATAAATATATATATATATTCTCGTGTGGAGAAAAATATATTTCTTCAACACCAATCGCTTATGAAATAAAAAAAAAGTAATTAAAAGAAGAACCTGACATCAATTAAGAGCGGTCATAATTTTCAGGGTCATTTTCAGTTTATTTTATGTTTTCCTTCCTTTTCACCTTTTTTCAAATAAATATTTCAATTTCATGAAAATTTCATATATATATATATATATATATACTTATATATATATATATATTTATATATATATATATTATAATATATATTATATATATATTATATATATATATTATAATATATTATACCTATAAACGGTTCAGAATATATGATGGATGTTAAATCTGTGAGGGGGCTGGGGTGGGATTACGGGATTCATTATGTCGTTTTATGTAAGACTAAGTTAGTAGGGGCCTGATGGAAAGGAAGAGGTAAGGAAGAATTGGGAAAAAAGTGAACAAAAGTCAATATAGGAGTATTTAAGAGCGCTTGTAAATAAATCAGTTTGAATGTGAACAAATGAAACTGAACAAATCTGGGCAACAAATGAAGGAAGCCTTTTGTTTAGTATTTCAGTAAGTTCAATGAGAAGTATGGATGGCTAAAAGTAGAAGCAAGAATCTCACAGTGGAATGGTGGCCCGTGCGTTTACGTGTAGGTGCCGATATTGTTTACTCGTTTATGAAGAGGTGATGCAAGAGGGGAAACTCATTTGAATTTAATCAACCTCAGCAGGACCAACCATCATTGAAAAATTTTTCGTTACGCTGTTCTAATAAACACATATTAGTGAAAGTGTGGGGTGCACTGAAATTATGCGTTATCAAAATTCTAATATATCACGATTGTAAAATGACCCTGAGTGGTTCTATTAATACCACCAAAACCAGTTTATCATCAGTTTCATCTTTTTGCATTAAAGAATGATGTAAAAGATCTGAAATATACTGGGTATTAAAGGTGGTGGGAATGTAAACTGTCTTTAAACTCGTAAGTGCAGATTTTAGGGGAAACATTTAAATTAATGTTTCCAGAGAGTGCGGTAGCTTCAAATTTAAAATGGGGCTTGATGAAACTGTAAATATGTGATTAAACCATGGACTTGCTCCCTATTTTTTCTAGAAAGCCAAAGCACAATACACTCTACTTTGCAGTGAAAAAAACTCATTCTACCCTTAAATTAAAATTCAAAATATTTTTGGATAAGTGATTTGTCTTTCTAAGAGATTTGATTAGTTTTTTTCTTCTAATAGTACCTGGGAATCAATGTTCATGTGGAATTGTGGCAATTTATTAAATTAGGATGATATTTTTGCATGGAAGTGGAAGGAGGGTTTTTCTATAAATTCAGCAATTTTAGTGGAGAATATGAAAGAACTTAGTCTGATTTCTCAAAGAACAGTGCACAAGGCTATAAGATCTCATAAAAGTATTCATAAAGTTCCTATCACTCAAAAATGTTGACAGATGTAAGACTGCCATAGGAGATATGAAGAACATCTCAAAGAGTCAAACAGAACCAAAAAGAAGAAAGAGAATAAAAAGGTTGAAAAGAGAAAATTATCCATACGATCTACAAACTTGAAGGCAAGAAGAATGTTAAAAACTGAAGCTTTGATAGAAAAGACGCTATAAATCAAAAAATTCAGATGCTTTGAGAAGAAAAAGTTAACTAAATCTCCCCATTTAGAACTTTTGTGATCACAGCGGTCGTTATTCGCCTAGGCTATTAATGTAAGCCTTTAATTTTTTTTCTTTTTGTCTAAATAAAACTGTTTACTTTAAATAAAAAAGGTGTGCGTTGGACGGCTATGGGGAAAGGTATAGCCCGATTACTAAAAAAAAAAATATATATTTTTTTAATTCATCCATGATGATGAAGTTTTAAGTAAATTCTCATCAATAATTTAATGTATGAACTGAGTACATAGGCTGCAATAATGATTAATCGATATTTTATACGCCATAAATAACGAACACGCTGGTCAGCGGAAAATTTGCGGATTTGGTCAGGAAATCAAATTCAAATTTTCAGTGTGAATCCCTGGTGAAGATGGAGAATCGGAAGAGCGGTGGAGGGTGGTCCTGCTTATTGTATGACGGATGATTTTGTTTTGTGTGGGGAATCTGAAGAAGTTTGAGGAGGATTGGTAGAGGGCTATCAGTGTGTGTAAAGAAAGTGGTTTTTAAAGTAATTATAGATAACAGTTAGGGGTTATGGTAGTGAGAGGAACGTCGCGGTGGTGCAAGTCGTGTTAGATGGTGAGCAACTGGAACAATATCTGAGTTTTAAATATTTAGGATATAATGTTGGATGAACAGGGAACGGATGAATGCAGAATGTGGTAGGAAGTTGGCTGGTGCTATTAAATCCTTGGTGGATGGAAGGGATTAAGTCTAGAGTGCTCTAGGGTTTTGCATGAGGGTATGTTGTTCCCTGTGTTTATGTATAGAATGAAACCTATGGTCTAGACAGAGGTATACAATCTAAGGTACACAAGTGTTATAAGATGGACAATCTTAGGGCCGTGTTAGGTGTGAGAAGTAAATTGATAAAATGAGCGATTGAACGCATTAGGGGTTTTGATGTGGTTGAAGAAGGGCGGTAAATGAGAAATAAAACGAGTTTATTGAGATGGTCTTGTCATATGGAAAGGATGGATACTAGGTCGGTTGGTTTAAGCGGATGTATAAGTGATGAGGTACTGGGAATCACCGGCTGAGATATCAAGAAAATAGTGGATGAGTCAGAAGAGGAATGTGAGTATTGCGATGGAAGAAAGGTGAAATAGGGTTGAATGGCGGAGTTTTGTGAGGGGGTATAGTTGTGGGCTTTGCCAGGGGATGAATCCCACATTGACGTCTCATGAAGCCGGCAGGTAAATTTTTGATTGGAGCGATTTTCTCCCTATGAGCAAAATGAAACTCTTTCTTTTCCATCCAGAGTCTCCTTTCTACTTCCAATTTCTTTTTATGTTCCAGTGTACTTACACCACCACCCCAATCTATCTATACTATTCTCTTCTTCTCTCTCTCCTCACTCTCTCTCTCTCTTCTCTCTCGTTCTCTCTCTCTCCTCTTCTCTCTCTCCTTCTCTCTCTCTCTCTCTCTCATATATATTAAATATATTTATATATATATATATATATATATATATATATATATATATATATTCATTTCTTGTATTATTATATAGATATATATATATATATATTATATATATATATATATATATATATATATATATATATATATATATATAATGACGTCATACGCCATGTTTATGACGTACAATTCGAGGCGTGGCTTATATTCAATTTTGAAAGTAAGCCACGCCTCTATTTCGTTAAAATATTTGAAATTATTTTCAATTCTAAAAGGGCATATCAGAAAAATTGCCCGACAAAATTCCTATCTTATTGACCTACTGTAAATATTTATACTGTGGCAAAATCGTTAAAAAAATGCTCACCAAACGTAAAGTTAGTAAAAAAATGCTCACCAAACGTAAAGTTAAGCCGAAGTTTGCGTTCGTTTTTGTCAAATTTAGCGCAAATTTAGGAAAATGCTCACCAAACGTAAGGAATTTCCTAAATTCTTTAAGGTTGCTATTTCCCGTGCTTTGCAGAATTTAGGAAAATGCTTATGAAAAAATGTAAACAAACAAGATGGCGGCGTAAAGGTCCGTTTGATTTGATGAATGTTTCATTCATAAAATTAGCTTTAAATCTAATTCCTTCCAAATCGATAAACTCCATCACAATAGTTGATCAATTATTTGTAATATAAACCATTTGTTGTTTTTTTTTATTTCTGTTTATTCCAAAACCACAACCACGTGCTCCTTCACAACAGCTGATCAAAATATTTGTAAACAAACGTTCGTTTAGAGGCGTTTTCGAATTTGCACTTTTGCTAACGAAATTTAGGAAAATGCTAAAAAGTCGTTCGTTTATGTCAATTTTAGCACAAATTTAGTAAAATGCTAACGAAACGTTAGTAAAGGCGTTTTCGATTTTGCACTTTTGCTAACGAAATTTAGGAAAATGCTAAAAAGTCGTTCGTTTATGTCAATTTTAGCACAAATTTAGTAAAATGCTAACGAAACGTTAGTAATTTCCTAAATTCTGTTAGGTTGCTCTTTCCCGTGCTTACCGAATTTTAGGAAAATGCTAACGAAAAAATGTAAACAAATAAGATTGCGGCGTAGTAGTTCCAAAGTTTACCATATTAATATGGTAAACTTTGGTAGTTCGTTGATTTGATGAATGTTTCATTCATGAAATTAGCTTTAAATCTAATTTCTTCCAAATCGATAAACTCCATCACAATAGTTGCTCAATTTTTTGTAATAAAAACCATTTGTTATTTTTTTTATTTTTGTTTATTCCAAAACCACGTGCCCCATAAGAACAGCTGATCAAAATTTTTGTAAACAATCGGTCGATTATGCCCGAAATTCGTGCTAAAACTGGATTAGCATTTCTTATCGAGCGTTAGCACAAATGCAAAAACGAAAACGCCTTAATTTCGTAAATTCTGTTAGGTTGCTCTTTCCCGTGCTTACCGAATTTTAGGAAAATGAATGTTTCATTCATGAAATTAGCTTTAAATCTAATTTCTTCCAAATCGATAAACTCCATCACAATAGTTGATCAATTATTTGTAATAAAAACTATTTATTATTTTTTTCTTATTTTTGTTTATTCCAAAACCACGTGCTCCATAAGAACGCTGATCAAAATTTTTTGTAAACAAATCGTCGAATTATGCCCGAAATTACGTGCTAAAACTGGATTAGCATCTCTTATCCAGCGTTAGCACAAATGCAAAAACGAAAACGGCTTAAGTACAAAATTCGTGCTAAAACTGGATGAGCATTTCTTATCGATCGTAAGCACGTGATAAAAACAATAACGGCTAATTATAGGCGTTTTCGATTTTGCACTTTTGCTAACGAAATTTAGGAAAATGCTAAAAAGTCGTTCGATTATGTCAATTTTAGCACAAATTTAGTAAAATGCTAACGAAACGTTAGGAATTTCCTAAATTCTGTTAGGTTGCTCTTGCCCGTGCGTTACCGAATTTTCAGGAAAATGCTAACGAAAAAATGTAAACAAATAAGATTGCGGCGTAGTAGTTCGTTGATTTGATGAATGTTTCATTCATGAAATTAGCTTTAAATCTAATTTCTTCCAAATCGATAAACTCCATCACAATAAAACTAAAATAAAACTAAAATAAAACAATAAAACTAGTTATTAATGCATGTGGATGGTTTGGGTATCATATTTATATATCATTAGTTTTGACTAAGAGAATTTGTAGTTACAAACAAATTTTTGGAGCTTCATTGTGGATTTTGGCCATGAGCATGTTTGGGTAGTGGGTTGACTGGGACAGTCTCGATAGGCCCATGTGGCTTTTTACTGTCTCTATATTCTTTATGTCTTTAATAGTTGATCAATTATTTGTAATAAAAACCATTTGTTATTTTTTTTTATTTTTGTTTATTCCAAAACCACGTACGTGCTCCATTAGAACAGCTGATCAAAATTTTTGTAAACAATCGGTCGATTATGCCCGAAATTCTTGCTAAAACTGGATTAGCATTTCTTATACAGCGTTAGCACAAATGCAAAAACGAAAACGGCTTATGCTTCCAATATTAAGGGAAAATATCGAAATATCGATATTTCGCTTAAGAAGGTATCGATATATCGAGCCCAAAATATCGATATCCCGATATATCGATATTTTTTGGTCATCCCTACTCTGAAACACATTTCGTAGTTTCGACCACATTTTGACAGTTTCTTGAACTTTCTCAATCTTACAGAAACGAAGTGAAACCGAAACGTAATGATTTTCGTAGGAACATTTTTATTTTTTTATTGAAAATATGAACTTAGGCAATTTCTTAGATAAGCAGGCAATAAAAAGTACTTGAACGTAAAACGTACTAAAATGTTGCTAGTATGTATAAATTGTTCCAAAATATTTATATAAAAATATAGTGAAGCAAAATTATTTTAAAAATATTGTTCTTTTATAACAAAGATCCATAAAATAAGGAAAGCCACTCACTCTATACATAGCTTATCATTCAATATTTTTAAGATTACCAAGTTTTTAATTAATTTCTAGTGACGTAAGAATTATTGCTGCTGTTAAATGTTTTCAGATAACTAATTTTATTTAATTATTATTATTATTATTATGAATTATTATTTTATTATTATTATTTATTCATTATTATTATTTTATTATTATTATTATTTTATGGTGAAACTAAAGAAGTTACCCGCATGAATATCTCGAAAACTAAGATAGATACAAGAAAACTGATAACATATATGGAATCAGCGTATGAAATTTGTATGGAAAATGAAAAAAAAATTTTACTTTTTTTTATTTTTTTTTTATATCTCCAAAACTACGATAGGTACAAGAAAACTAATAACATATTTAGAATCAGCGCATGAAACTATGTTTGGAAAAGCTTTTTTTTTTTCTTTAACTAAAAAAATACCCCAGGTAAACCGCACAAGAATCAAGAGTCGGGGTCCTCTCGGCCTCCTGGGAGCGACGGGGTTGGACTATTCCCCCCTCCGGGGATGGTCTCCGGAACCGCCGCTCTTTGGTATTTGGGGTGTCGCGGGGGTTCTCGCCCCTCCCCTACGGGTATGAAAAACGTCCCCCCCCTCTGTCCCACCGTCGGCTCGAGCCCCCTAAAAAATATTTATACGCTGATTCCATATATGTTTTTAGTTTTCTTCTACCTATCATAGTTTTGGAGATATAAAAAAAATATATAAATTTTTTTTTTCCATTTTCCATACAAATTTCATACGCTGATTCCATATATGTTATCAGTTTTCTTGTACCTATCTTAGTTTTCGAGATATCATGCGGGTAACTTATTTAGTTTGGCCATTATTATTATTATTATTATTATTATTATTATTATTATTATTATTATTATTATTATTATTATTATTATTTTATAATTATTTTTAATAAATTCATATATTTGAAAGAATTTTCTTTTCTTAAAATCAGTGAAGCAATATAATTTATAAATCAAATTAGAACGTAAAAGCAAAATAATAGCCTCACACTATTCTTAGCTTAACTCAACAAATTGTACTGCAAAGGTGTCAGAAATTCTAAAAAAAGTACCAAAATTATCATTGCCTGCTTATCTAGGAATTGGCCATGAACTTAAAATGTACGAATATAAGTTATAAAAAAAAATTCAAATAATTTTTTAAAACCATTTTTGTAAATTAAATGTTTATAGTTTTAATACAGTATTTACATGAACCCAAGTCAAAATCGTTTGCTAACTTCACGCGCATGTCAGTAATACTCCACAACTACCCTATTTTTTTAAATTTGTAAATTTTTGTTATCTCTGACTACTTATGCGTAGGCAAGGGTTTTAAATGTTTTAATTGTGTTGGTGAGGCAGAACCACTCACTGTATGTCACATAGGTGAATATCTCCGTGATGTATTTAATGGAATGTTAGTAAAATAGAACCCATCTCCAGATATTCACTGTGGACAATGTCATGAGAGAATGCTGGTGCTTTATATAAAGAAAAGTCCTGTTTCTTCTCGAAGTGGCATATTTAGACAATCTCCATCAGTCATCAGTTCCATATTAATATTAAAAATGGCGTGACATCTCAATACCAGAGTTAATGTTCCATACCTTGCAGTTATATATACATAACATAACAATGCGCTGGAACTTCATTCTGCAAAATGTGAATACGATGCAATAATAATGTAGCTGGCTGAAATTGTAACGCGGGTGCCCAAAGATGAAATAAATGCCTGTAAGCATGCCACATGACATTCTATTCTAAGCAACCTGTAATTTCTGATTCCTGTATTCTAATTTGGACTTCTGTTGGTCTTGGCTGGGACAGTCCCTCCATAGGCCCATGTGCTTCTTACTGTTTTTTAATTTCTAAATGTTCTAATTCTTTATCCCTTAAAAAATAATTATGATTTATAATTAGCTAAACTTATCCATTGCACTTGGTACCATGTGAAGAGAGTATCTATTATTTCCTCTGATAACTGATCATTCCAGGACTATAGATGAGAGGGATGCATATTGGGTAGAAATTAACAAAATTTTAATTTCAGAGAGAGCAATGATTTTGTATTCCTGCCTACATTTTTGGACCTTGTATGCAATATATAATTTTTTCTCTTTCAGGAATTTTTTCATGGAGAGGGCTTAAAGGTCATTTCGCCAAATGTGAAAAAATTAAAAAAATACAAAGAACTGTAATCGTTGCTCTCAAATCAGGCTTCTTGGCAAAATCTGGCATAAAGAACTACTGTCACTAATATTCATGAATGCAATTTTATATATAAACAGTGTGAAGAGGATGAATCAAACTGTCTGAAGCGGCAAATAAAAAACTATGCCAGTTATCAAGAGAAATGGCATTTCCTCTGACAAAGCCCTCTTGTCGGTAAACTCTTGATACAGTTGTTTTTCCATGAGGAGACGTATCCCAATCTTTCAGTTTAGCAAGAAAACTTTAACATTCCTTGTCAGCCATGAGTGGTGTCAGTCGAATGTCTCTTTAGTGTTGCTGGTCTGATCTATGATATAATATGTATAGATTTAGATGATCAGAGAGGACTGCAAATTATTATTTTGAAGTATACCTTTCAATAAGTTTAATTTCAATATTGATGATGCATCAATTGTAACTTTATAAATTAATGAGTGACTTTACTCTTCGATATAACATATTTGGGGAAAAAGAAATTTTTGTTTTTTTGATGGGATGTGAGTTAAAAGTGTGTCCTCAGCTCTTCATTCTGGAAACAGGAAATTGATGTATTATGTTTTCAAATTTATGAGTTATGACTGGAACTCTTACAAACGACAGCAAATATTCGCTTATACCTAGATAATAATAAAGGCCACATACAAGCAATAATGCACATATATACTCTATTTGCATCTCATGAACTTAGAAAATTATTTGCTTCACATATTAAGGAGATAGACATTTGTAATACATTTCAACAAATCATTTTTTCAAAAATTATTCACATGAGTTTCAATTCACAATATAGGAAAATAACATGGTCAATTCATCTAGAGTGGGAGCTACCCAACCTGTAGCTCGCGAGTATCAAATTGCTCGCATATCATTTTAATGTGGCTCGCGTGTTCAGATTCATCATGTTTATTTAAAATAAAAGTTAAATTTTATATATAATATATATTATATATATTAATATATATATATATATATATATATATATAATATATATATATATATATATATATATATATATATATATATATATATATATATATATATAATTATCTATTATAATTATATATATATATATATATATATATTGTATATATTTAAAAGATATATAAAATATATATATATATATAAATATAAAGTTATATATTTATATATATATATATATATATATATATATATATATTTAGCTATTACTTAAATTTTTAAAATCTTAATTTCCCCAAGATAGATTAAAGGTTGGGCACCACTGATCTAGAATATTATATATACTATATATATATATATATATATATATATAATATATTATATATAATATATATATATATATATATATATTATATATATATATATATAGGCCTATATATATACACATATATACTATATATATATATATATATATATAATATATATATATATATATATATATATATATATATATATATATATATATATATATATATATATTATATATATTAAATATATATATTTTTTAAAGGCGAGTGTTCGGTGTTGTTTGTTTCTGGCCCGTTTGCGTATGTTGGGAGTGGTTCTTGTGCGGGTTGTTTTGTTGTTTGTTCACCATATATATATATTAGTATATATTATATATATATATAGCTATATATATATATATATATATATTATATATATATATATATATATTATTTAGTAATTTCTTGTTTGCCTATTACAGGTTTTCTAATTTTAATAATTGTTAAAAATCTAAGTTTAATAATGGAAGAATCAAGTAGCAAAGCCCAGAGAGATTCGTTTGATGATGCCAGAAATGAAGAAGAATTTAAAACTGATATAAAGAAGAAACAACGAAGAAGGAAATGGAGACCATCTCGAAACTCGGATAAACAGAATCATTTGACAATCTGTTTTCCTAGTCATTCTGCTGAAGAAACTAAAACATTTATTTCCCCAAAGAAGAAGAGAAACAAGAACCCTCGATTGAGAGGACCTGTTTTACGCCCTGTTGGTACCCAAGTTCCTAGGGCTCCAAATAATAGTACTCAATTTATAATGGATGACCATGAAAATTCCTCTTTATATGTTCATTTTAATAAAGATGAAATGATGAATGAAAATGAAACAAAAGGTGAAAGTGATGGGAGTTCTCCTTTCCAGCCTAGTGATTGGCTTCCATATAATGTTGCTGATTTTCATTACACATATCAGAGTGCTAGAGAAGATCAGATGATGAGCTCTAGTATTAAAGAATTAAGAAATGCTATTCTTGGGTTAGAGGCAAAAATAAGCGTTGTAACTGAATTGATTGAAGCGACTCCTTCCAGGTAAGAATCCTCAATGCATTTTTTTTTAGTACCTTTTGTGTATTAATAGTAAAGGGGAGAGGATCATACAAGCCCTTTAAATGAACAAATTCTTTCTGAAAGAATATATTTATAATTAAAATAACATTAAATAACAATGATTTTTTCATGGTATTTAATGTTAATAAAACACAAACTTGAAATTAAAACTCATAGAAGTTTCATTATTTTTTACACACCTTTTCAAAAATTTTCAATAAAATTAGATTATGATGAAAATAATACCCATCAATAAAAGGTTGTATAATTTCTAGTTTCAACCCAGTTTCTGATTAAGTAAAAAATTGTATAATTCGAAACTGTATCACCTCATTTGGCAATTA
The DNA here is from genome assembly GCA_015478945.1 of Trachelipus rathkii. Classification (NCBI taxonomy): domain Eukaryota; kingdom Metazoa; phylum Arthropoda; class Malacostraca; order Isopoda; family Trachelipodidae; genus Trachelipus; species Trachelipus rathkii. The sequence continues at coordinate 19,088 of JABUQX010062126.1, forward strand.
TTTTAGGTTATTCATATACTCTATTAATATTGAAAAGCATTTAAGAAGCTCTTAAAGGTTCCAGCTGTTGGAGCAATACAGAATCCTATAGATCATGAGTTCTTAACTTATGGATCTGGAGACCCAAAACTTGGGTCGCTGGAGTTTCTCTGTTGAAAAAGTTGGTTATAATTTATTATTTTAATTTTAAATTTTAAACCTTCATTTTTAGCGCTTGTAAAACACGAAATAGTATTCAGATTCAAAGGAATGGTTACATTCTAATGAATCGTTATTAGAGATCTTTTGACAAATATCTCAGCACCTCTTTGTGCACGAGACTATGATCACCAGCTTTAGAAAAGCTATTACACGAATTTTAGAAGTTATTTTCACACCTTTTAGAGCGCTCTAAGGTGTATAAGCTGCTAGCAACATCCGAGTTCCTATAAGTAACGCGGAGAAGCTGTCCTCCTTTGCTATCTCCGTACTCCAGTGGCTTCAACCCGACTGGGTCGATTCCGTAATCGTTTATTATACAAATTATTAATTATTTTATTATTATTATGTAGAGCAATTATCACTCTATGTGTGATTGGGGATCTCAGGGGATCATACTAATATAATATTGCTGTTTTGAATTAACTGCTCATGTTGATTAAATTCCCATTGAAGGTGATGTTACATCTTAACAGCTCATAAGAACTATATCCGTTTACACTTGATCTGCCTAGCACTTGTGGGCGATTTCATCATCGAAGTCTTTGCTCCTCCTGACCAAATGGTCCAGAGCGGTGGAATGATCCTCATTATCTAATCTACACATTGACTCTCACAAGTTACCCCACGATCTAGGCCCTGCGGTACCACTCCTGACCGCAGACGTAGAGCACATCTGACTGACATTGTGTAGTATCATTTAATTCACGGGATGCATTTCTGTAATACTCTACTCTCGGATTTTAAGATGACTCGCGTCGCCGCCAGTAATAATCACTCTATTCTTTCGGTTGTATTATTTCATGATTTCTGTCTTCATTCATCTTTCAAAGCAACAATTTTCTTCCAGATTGTCCGTTGCCTTACTAATATTGTTATTATGGAGGGAGTTAGTGAGAAACTGACCGGGTTCCGATAATATGGAAGTGACTGCTCTGAAGGACAAGCTCTGTCATTTGAGGCACTTGATTCCTAACAGAGGTAGTGATAGTGCGTGCGTACTCTGTATGTAGATGGATTACTTGGTGCCAATCTTCAACTGTCGGCGGTAAAAAGGTTCTTAAATCCCATCATTTCTATCGGAACTTGATTGCCCTCTCTCGTAGCGCATACAAGGCGGCCCAGGAATGCATATGAGATATCCTCATCTAGCCATTATAAATTAGGATGTGCTCAAGATCCTTGGCGGAACGTGGTCGAGAAAAGTCTTGTCTGAGTTCTTTTTCCGCAGTAGATATAAAGTAGGGCGGAAAACTGCCGTTCTTCATTCATAATTTTTTGAGTTTCCTTCAAAACTTCTAAATAGCCACTTCATTTTCTTCTCTTCTTTCTGCAACCTATACTATTATTCAGTTGTCTTTGTCTTTCGTTAAAGACTAATATTGTACCTTTTTTCATTTATCTTATGCACCCCCTATTATATAGCAGGAGCATCTATCGAGGATAAGTTTTATAATTGTTAGTTAATGTATTTCTTTAATTCATTATTATTAGTTATTATTTTATTATTATTATTCATTATTATTATTCAGAAAAATTTAAATATTAATTATTATTATTATTATTAATTATTATTATTATTATTATTATCGTGATTTTGTAGTATTTTCACATTTATTATGTGGATTTCATCGGAGACCATGTGTGGCCTCACGTTTCTCTATGTCAGTATCTCATTCCTGTACTTACTTCGGCTTCCCTCACATTCGTACGTTAAGAGTAATATAGCCAATTATATACTCAGTGATGGAGGGCACGGACATTAATATATAATTATTGCACTTTGTGAATTCATTGCCTATGGTTTAGTTTATTCCCTGATTATTAGGAATGTTTAAATATTAACAGCTATACTAATAACTACACTATACTCAGCTATTCACTGACTCCTCATAAGCGGGTCGGTATTCTACAATTCTGTGAGCTTTGCCCTCTCATTCTGACACAAGTGTGCAATTATTACGAGTTGGAGGATACTCTTCCATTTATTCCATGCATTCTCATGTGATCCTCATCCTATCTGCATCTTAATTGAGTCCTATCTGTCGTTTACCACTTACTCCTAGACTGCAGTGAGTGAGTGAGACGTGACTATTTGAGTGACATTAACACATGTGGATGTCTTTCGGAAATCATCCAGTGGTGTACATTCACTTATTATTATTATCGAGTGAAGATTATTACTTTCATCTTTCCGTTTTGCCATCTATTTATATTGATCCTTACTTCCTGTTTCATCATCATTATCTCTTGATATCACTTATATTTACTATTATTATTTTTATCATGGTTGGTAGAGTGAGACGACGGGTTCGATGATGTAGGTATTTGTCTGCCATGTAGAGATAGCGTTATCTAATTTGTGAGCTATCATTTTTTCCTCAGGAGAGATATGTCCTTCTACTATTTTTCATTGAGAGGAGGCAAATTATCTGTTTCAAATGTCGTGATGGTGTAAAGATTTTATTTATGTTCTCAGGCTATATGTGCTCATTATGTCTCCTGTATCGCATACTACATTATAAGGGAAGGGCCCAAGGAGTCTGAACACCTCGATTTTCGACATGAGTAAACCTCCTGTCCAAGCACAAATGCTTAAATGCGACTGAGAAAAGAATGAGATACAAAAGACCGTTTGAAGCAAGTTCTTGAGTCGATGAATAAACTAATCTCGTGTCATTATGTCTCAGTTGAAAGGGCGAACATGAATATCGAGTCTATATTTTCTTGATATCACATTATCTTGGTGACAGAAAGGTTGGAAAATTTATCAAACTTACACGGCTTGCCCCTTCCGGGACTTCGGCTGGACTTTTCATAAATTCGATTTTTTGAGTTTTTTCCAACTTTTTCATGGATCACGGATAAAATGACCGCTTTGATATATCGTAATGTGCCAGATGATCTATCGTAACGCGTGAAAAGTGCATTAACTCACGATGAACAGTGTCCCAGAGAGCAATATAACCGTGGAGGAAGCACGAGGGATCATTAATGCGTTCACAATGTGATCACTGTTGAACTGCCTGGATTAGACACGTGGATAGAGATGATTCTAACATTTTATCTAGCTCACAAAACATACTTCGTCCCGCCACCGGGCGTTCCTCATCACTTTTGCCCTCCACACACCGCAACATCGGCGGTGGAGTCTCCATCCGCTCAGTCCCCGCGAAGTGAAGGTGAGAGAGACATGTTAGAGCTGTTATTTGAGATTCTATGTGACTATCACGGGGAGCTCAGCTCGGAACTCCGGTGGTGAAACAGCAGGGAGAAACTATCTCCCGCTGCATCACATCCATTCTTCTGTTCACTCTCCGAATGCCTCTAGTTCGGAGAGTTGGGAGCAGGGGCGATGATGGGTGTCGTCTGCCTGCCTGTCTGAGAGCTTGGTAGCTAGCTCTCAGCTGGTGGGGAGATCCTACCGTATCCAGCCTTAGTCCCCGCGGTCTAGGCCCTGTATACCACTCCTGAATACAGAGAGACGCGTGACATTGACATTGGTGCTGGATACTCGGACCTCTCCGAGAGTGGTGGCTGTCGGCAGTGATTACTACTGCCAGGCAGCCTCAGATGCCTCTTCCTACTCTCCCTAGCTACCGGAGAGGTCGGAAGGAGAAAGTCATCGACACGCCTCCCTGGTTCGGCCGAACCATTTTCTCACTCGGCACCCCCTATATCAAGTTGGGGCAGAAATTCGTCATAATAATGTGGCAAACACTCGTACTTTTTTTTTTCGAATTTGATAGAAAAATCTAAAGGCTTGAAAAAGCGCTTTAATTAATTAATTTTATAGAAAAAATTTTTTCCCGCCGGCCAGCTATGGCCTCTCTATACATAATGGCTTCCTCGCCCGTATACCACCCCTCAGCATAAATTTGTCAAAAATTTTGGGTGGGCAGTGGTTAACTTGTTATGTGTTGTGGGTGTTTATCCATGAAAAGTTTCAAGAACCGAACGCCTACTGGCTAGTCTTCCTGGAATTTTTTTCGAAAACAATTTTTTTTTTTGGTGCTCGGCTTAAAGAAAAATCGAAAAAATTCTAAGTCCCCCGAATTTCGACCAAAACAGACTTCGGGAGAGCACGTTTCAGACCAGACGAGTAGTGGGTATCTTTACTGACTTTTTAATTCCTATTAATTTTCCGGATTCTGTGGTGCAAGTGGCTTATTGAAAATGAAAACTTCTAAGTCCCGACAAAATTTTCGACCAACCAGACTTCGGGAGATGCACGTTTCAGACCCGGACGAGTACGTGGACAGTCTCGTTCCGAGACACTTTGCTAATCCCCAGTTTTTCGGACCAAAATTTTTTCTAAGTCCCCACTCGGGCAGACTCGAGAAAATTCTAAGTTCCCGACCAAAATTTCGACCAAACCAGACTCCGGGAGAGCGCGTTTCAGACCCA
>JABUQX010062127.1:5000-15000 GCA_015478945.1 Trachelipus rathkii
AAAGTTTTACTTTATTATTTTACTAAAAAAAAAAATAATTTCTTATTTGCAATGCACCCAAAAATATAATTAATGGCCAATTGCGATATGACGACAATGTCACTTTATATTTGAACTCTCTTTAAAGGATGACAGATGATAATGACGCACAAATAAAATCCTCTGCGCTACGATGCCACATTTCTCACATCCTCCATGCACATATGAAGGTTTTATATAAACTTTTAAAAGGGGCATCAATGGATAGAAATGAATAAACACGAGCTCAAAAACAAAGATCATGTTTTTAAACATGTTTGAAATTTTACAAATAATTAATATGATATTATATTGATAATTAATATATATTATATATATATAATTATATTATATTACTTGGAGGTATTAGTGGGTTGCTGTGACGCAGTTGTATGGGTCTGTGTTGTTTTGGAGTGTTGCCGTAAAATGGATTTCTGGGTGAGTTATGTGTGTGTTTGGGTGGTGTTTGTATGCTTCCAGAATTAGTGGTTTGTGGATATTGTGTCTTGTGATGAATTCGTGATTTCTTGTTGTTTTTATTTGTGTGGGGTTGTCTATGTGAGTGGTTTGGTGAGATGATTAGTGTTTTATGATTTGTTGTTATTGTGATTATGGTGGGGTGTATTGTGTCTTGTGTAGTGAGTTATGTGAGTGTGGTTGAGGTGGAGTTTGAGTGGTGTTTCTGGTGGTGTGAGTTGGAGGTGAGTTTTTAGTATTTAGTGTTGATTTTGAGTTATGAGTAGAGTGTTGTTGTTATTTGTTGGTGGGTTGTGAGGGTTGTGGTATGGTGATGGTTTGATTTTATGTTAGGTATATTGTGGGTGAGTGGTGGTGGGTTTAGAGGGCGCTTTATTTCTTGTTGGTGTTGGGTATGGTTTCTGGGGTTGATTACTGTGTAGGGTTGCGTGAGGTCGTGTGGTCGTCGTGGTCTGACTGCGTATCTGTGGGATGTGATTTTGCGTCGTGTGATAATTGTTGTTTAGTGATGTGAGTATTGAGTGGTGGTGTTGTATTTGTACTGTTATATTTTAGTGGTCAGGGGTAGGTATTAGCTAAGGGTTTAGGTATGTTGGCTTAAGCGTGGTTTGGGGTTTGTGGCGTTTGTGCGTGGTTGGAGGTTAGTTGCAGTGTATAGAGTTTGTAGTTGGTTATTGTGTATGTTTATTTATGATGTGAGTAGTTTAGTGGTGAGTGATGTGATCGGTGTGTATGTAGTGGGTGTGGTGGTATGTGTTTTATGATTGTATGCTTATGAGTGATAATGTGTTTTATTATGCGTGTGTTATTGTAGTGTGTGGTTTATGTTTGTCTGAGTTCGCGAGGCATATGGTATGATGTTTGTATGAGGCATAGGTGGTGGTGTTGGAGGGTTATTGTTGAGTGTAGTGGTGATGTGTGGTGAGTGTGTTTTTTCTGTGCTTATGTGTAAGGGATGGTGTGTGTCGTATTATCAGTGGTGTGAGTTGTGTTAGTTTGTGTTAGTTATTAGTATGCGTTAGGGTTCCGTGGTGAGTGTATTTTAGTTGGTAGTGCGGCGTTGGTTGTGTGGTACGGTAATGTGGTTGTTGATCTTGGATGTGGGTATGGTGTTAGTGTGTTATTTCGGTTTACCGGTGGGTGGTCTGTCTTGGTGGGTTGGTGAGTGTTTTATTCGATTTATGTGTTGGGGCTGTATTCTTGGTTGTCTATTGTGTCGGGGTGATGGATGGGGTTGTAGTGATGGTGTGTGTTCGTAGTGAGTGTTACGGTTTCGTGTGTGGTTTGTTGGTGTGGTATGTAGGTGGTAGTGGGTTTATTTGTTTGTGGTGTGGTTGTGTGTGTGAGTGGTGAGGTGTGGTGGTCGTTGGTTTGTGTGTGGATGTTCGTGTTCTTTTTTGTGTGTGGGGTAGATGTGTGTGTATCTATGCTTGTGTTGTTGGTTTTCTAATTGCTGGGGTGCTTCATTGTGAGTTAGGTTATGAGGTGTGATAGTGATGTTATGTTGGATCAGTGTGGGTGTTAGTTACGTGGTGATTGGTGTTTGTATGTGTGAGTGGGGTTAGTTAGTTTTTTAGAGTTCAGTGTTGTTGGTGGTTTTGTTGTTATCTGTGAGTGTATGTATTTTTAGTATCAGTGACGAGTTAGGTGGTTCGGTATTGTAGTGGTGTTTTGGCTTATTTGTTAGTGGAGTTGGTGTTGGTTGTGATGGTTGCAGTACTTTCTGGTTATGCTGTGAGGCGGAGTGAGTGTGTATTTGTATTGGTGAGTATTTTATTTTTGTTGAGTGGTGTGATTTGTATGGTTGATTGGTATAGGTGGTTTGGTTTTTTGGGATGGAGTTGTTAGTTTGATGTGATTATGGTGGTGTTTGAAGTGTTTAGGCTTATTTTAGCTGGTATTTTCGTTTTAGGTGAGTTTGGTTGGTAGTTTGGGTTTAGTGCGTGGGTCGTGCGAAGATGGAGGGAGTGGGAGGGGGGGTAGTATTTTGTGGGGATCATGGTTGTCGTAGTGGTAGTAGTTGTCTGTGTGGTGTTGTGTTTTGATGATTAGTTTTGAGTATGTGATGTATTGTGTTTTTGTAGTGGAGTGCGTAGGGTGGGAGTTATGGGTGTAGGTGGTGAGTGAAGGTCGGTCTTGGTAGGTGTGTGTTGCTGGTTGTATGTTGATGGGTTGGGGCTTTGAGGCACTTGTTAATGGTTTGAGTGTTTTTTGCCGTGTTCTATGTATTGTTAGGATTTATGTGTGTCTGTTGGGTTGTTGTTTGGGTGTTTCGATTCGAGGTTAGTTTGTTGGGATGTGCGTGTTTGCTACGCGTAGCTCTTGCTGTGTGTTTGTCAGGACGTATTGGTGTGTCGGATAGAGGGCGAATAGTTGGATGTGTAGTTGCGTATATGCATTTTTGATATCTTGTTGAGTCGGTTTACGTATATGTAGTGTGGCTAGTTGAAGAGTATTTGAGGTCTCTGGGTGTTTGTGTATTTGATTATTTTCGTGAATTTGTCTTCTTTCTGACTTGGCTGTCTGTGTAGATTGAGCGCGGTTACTGTGTGTGTGTGTGTTTGAGGTGCGTTCTTGTTGTGAGGTATTGGTGAGTCTCCGTAGGGTGGTTATTGGGTGTGATTGGTGTTGGTGCTTGGGTTGTGTTTGATATTTATGGAAATTGTTCTGTTTGAGAGAGTTTCTTCCAGTGTGCTTTGTCGTAATCCTGCGTCATGGGTCACTATGTCTTTCTTTTCGTGGGATTTTGACGTCGGAGTTGATGTGTTGGTTAATTTAATGGTGTTTCGTCCGTTTGGTTGTTGTGGTTTTGTGGTGCTTAGCGTGCAGGTGGTGTGGGGTGTGCCGGGTTTCGGGTTGTTGTGGCTAGGTGCGCAGGCGGCGGGGTTATTTCGCATTGGGTGAGCTTAGGCGTTATCGAGGTGTTTGCGTTGGTCGGGCTACTTCCGATCGTTGGATGCTGTTTTTGTGGTGAGGGGTGGTGAGTTGTTGTTTTTGGCGTATTTGTGGCGGGATTGTGTATGGTTATCTCTTGTAGTATATAGGATACTAGGCGTGAGGTGCCATTATACTGATTTCATGCTGTCGTTCGTTTGTCCGTATATATATTATATAAATCTATTATATATAAATATATCAATAATATATATATATATATATATTACATATACTATATATATATATATATATATAATATATATATATCATATATATATATATTAATATATATATATATATATATATATATACAATATATATATATACTACCTAGCTTATCTATATATTACTATTTTATTTTTATATTGCGTATATATATATATATAATATATATTATATTATATTATATATATATATATATATATATCTTATTATATATTATATATTATATAATATATATATATATAATATAGTATATATATATATATAATATATAATATATATTATATATATATATAAGTATAATATTATATAATATATATATAAATATATATAACTACAATATATATCATATCATAAATATAATCGTGTACGGTGCGGGGCCATATACGGATATAATATATATATATATATATATATATATATATATATATATATAATATATATATATATATATATATATATATATTATATATATATATATATATATATATATATAATATATATATATATATATATATAAATATATATATATATATATATATATATATTAATATTTGTGATGGAGCGGGAAGTGGATTTATGCATAGACCGCGGTTGCGTTTTTCTGATTTCTGCGGTTATTGAATATTTCACAACCACGCTGTTAGCACTGACCAATCAGGAAGCCTTGCGGTTGCGGTTGGGCGGTTTGCGGTTGTGCATGTTGTACAATAAACAACAAAATTTAAACAATTGCTGTTCTTTACTGCTTAACCTACTACAACCACTACTATACTACTACTACACTACTACTACTACTAATAATAATAATTATAATATAATAAAATAATATATAATAATAATAAATAATTAATAATTAAATATTATTATTATTATTATTTATTATTATTATTTTATTATTATTATTATTATTATTATTTTTATTATTATTATTATTATTACCCTTGAATATTACTAATTTTACGTTTTTTAATGTTGAATTTTAGCCTCTGTTTGTCAAGAGTTACCAGAGTGTGGTGAGTAATATATATAATAATAATATATATATATATATATTATATATATATATATAATTATATTATATATATATATTTATATACTATATATATATATATATATATATATATATATATATATATTATGATTACCATCATCATCACCCACCTTCTCACTGCCCAAGACTGGGGGTAAGGTCCTCACATGCACGGAACAAAAAAGTAGTAAGAAGAATATGACGCAAAATCGAAAAGAAAGCCCAGCCTTTCCAGCCCCTTTATAACTTTAGTGAAAAGCTCCTCGCAGTCAGAAAATTCACGCTAGAGCTTCACTGGAACCGCGGACGGGACCCTCACTTATTGGGCATTATCGTCAATGTTGGGTTCATTCCTTGGCCAGGTGGGCCATCAACGCAATCGCCTCCCTCAGAAATCCGGCATCGTTTTTATTAAGGCACCTTTCTTCTCGCCTCTTCCAAATTCCATTTCTCACCTCCAGGCATTCCTTTACTACTCAATCCACTTTTTCTTCGTCTCCCAGCCTGTCGATTCCAAGCACACACTCACCATTATACATCCGCTTAACCAACCGGCTGTCATCCATCCTTCCACATACCGAACCAATCGATCAACGTACTTTCTTTATTCTCTCATTTCCCTCCCTTTCTTCACACCACACAAGTCTCTAATACGTTCATTCCTCATTTTATCAAGTCTTCTCACACCGAACATCGACACGTAATTGAAATCTGAACACGATTGTACTTTAGATCTAAACCGCTTATTCCAGACCATATCTTCACTACTATATCATTAACACAGGTAACAACATAACCGCTCATGTAGAGATCCTAAGCGGACTAAAGACCTTGTCCCTTTACAATCCACAACGATTTAATTGCATCCAGCCACCTTCCTGCAATTCGCAACTTTCCTACTAGCACTCTGCATCAATCCGTTAACTTTTTTCCAAAACATTATATCCTAAATATTTAAACTCAGACACTTGTTCCAGCTGATCACCATCTAACATAACTTCACTCTGAAGACTGTCCACACTTGCAACCATAACCTTACTCTTATCAACGTTTACTTTCAAACCCCTTCTTTTATTGTTCTTGATCGCCGGATTTACTGTGTGTTACTCTTTATCAACGATTACTTTTTCAGCCTGCCCTAGCATACGCTCTACCAAGTCTATCTACCAATCATTTCAAACTCTCTTCCTATTCGTCACACAAAACCAAATCATCACTCACACACACCACACAATATATAATATATATATATATATATATATTATAATATATATATATATATAATATATATTATATATATATATATATATAATAATATATATATTATACTATATATATATATATATATATATATATAATATATATATATATAATATATATAATATATATATATATATATATATATATAATAATATAAATATATATACAAAAATAAATAAAACAAATAAAAATTTAATAAAAATCACGAACTATAAACTTTCGAGAGGACATACCGCCTCCCTGCATTCAGGCTCGTAAATAAAACTTTATTAAAATTAAGGACAAAATTATTTGTTAAAATAGTTGGTTGTCTAAGTGATGTTATTTAGATATTTCATAAAATAAGACATTTTTTGAAAAAATTTTAAGAATAAAATTGGTAAAATCATCATGAGCATTTGCATTTAAAACATTAAAATTATTTACAATCTTGATTAAAAAAATTCTGATAATTGTCTTTTGTAAGTGTCTATCACGGGAGATATCAGTTCTATATTTGCAACATCGATCCTGTGTTCCTTCTCTTCTCTATGCTTTTGCAGGGATGAGTTACGGTCACAAATTTTTAGAGTAAGAATGTTGGTATTTTCTTCTTTTCAAATCCAAAGTTTCTCCAATATATAAAGAACCTCAATCTTTGCTAGGTTCTTTATAGACACCAACATTTTTAATTTCTGAATCATCATATTTTAAATTTTGTAGGAATTTTTTTTTAGTAGTGTTGGGGACACCTGAAACAAGCATAAAATCTTTAGGTATGTATCTTTTAAAATTGTCAGTTGGAAAAGGCACTATTATCTTTATTTTAAAAGATACATACCTATACCACATTCTTACTCTCTTAAAAATTTGTGACCGTAACTCATCCCTGCAAAAGCATAGAGAAGAGAAGGAACATGGGATCGATGTTACAAATATAGAGCTGATATCTCCCGTCATAGACGCTCACAAAAACAATGATTAGAATCTTTTCTAACTAAGAATGCAAATAATCTTAATGTTTTAAATCTTATTCTTGGTGAATTTACCAATTTTATTTTTTTTAAATTTTCAAAAATCTTATTTTATGAAATATCTAAATAACATCACTTAAACAACCAACTATTTTAACACACTATTTTGTCCTTAATTTTATTGAAGTTTTATTTACGAGCCTGAATGCGGGGAGGCGGTATGTCCTCTCGAAAGTATAGTTCGTGGTTTTTGTAATTTTTCTTTTGTTTTATTTTTATGTGGGGATTTATAATACTATATTCACACGTTTATTGTGTTTTCTCTTGTTATATATAATATATATATATATATATATAATTATATATATATATATTATATATATATATATATTATATATATATATATATAATATATATATATATATATATATATATAATAAAGAGAAAGTTTTGATAGGCTAATAAAGAGAGTATTCTTTAAAAAAGAAAACTTCCTGACAACCGCATTTGCGGTTTTTAGAGCAGTGACAACGCGGTTGCAGTTGCGGTTGTGTAGACCAGTGACAACCGCGGTTGCGGTTGCTTTGCGGTTTGTAAAATATGTGTGTTGCGGTTTCGGTTGCGGTTATTCGATCCATCACTAATATATATATATAATAGTAGTTATATACTATATATAATATATATATATATATATTATATATATACTATATATATATCATATTATATATATATATATATATATATATATATATATATGATATAAATATTAATGGTTTGGTAGGGTGGCGTGGGGTGGTTCTGAGGTTCTGGGGTGGTATGTGGTCGACGTGAGTGAGGGCTTTAATGTTGGTAGTGTTGAGGGATGTTGTGGGGTGTATTTTTTGTGTGATAGTATAGTTAGTTAGGTGTTTTGTGGTTGTGTATAATTATTTGTGGTGTTGTTTGTGTACTGTGTGTGTGTTTATGGGTTTGTAATTGTTGGTTTAGGTTGTGTATATATTTGTGTGTGAGTGTTGTTGTGTGTGGTTTATATAGTATATATATTAGGTGTGTGTGTTGTGTAGTGCGTTGATGGTCACGAGTTTTAGTTAAGTGGTGTCATGTTGGGTATAATTATATATGGTTATATGGGGAGGGGTTTCGGGTAGTGTTTTAAGGGTGAGGTATGTCAGTGATGAGTTGTTTTGTCGTGTTTAGTTGATATTATGTTGAGTTGTTGTGATTAATGGGTATGGTGTGATGAGGTTGTTGGTGTGGTGTGTATTTTATGGTCTCGGGGTTGGTTGTTGTGTGTTATATATCGTGAGTAGTTTGTATTTGGTACTGTGAGGTAGGTGTATATCTGTTGTGAGGTGTTTGGTGATTTGAGTACCGTTTGTTATTGTTGGGTGTGAGTATTGGAGGAGTTATTGTGAGATTTATTATTGGTCAGTTTATTGTGAGTGTGTAGTGTTGGTTTAGAGGAGAGTGTGAGGGTAGTGAGTAGGTGTTTATGTTAGTGATGGGTGTTTGTTTCATTTGTTTATGTGTTTTTGTGTTTATTATTGTCTATTATTGTGATGTATAGGGGATGAGTGAGATTTGAGTTGTTTTGGTATGAGTGAGGTAGTTGTGTGGTTGTTGAGGTGAGCGTTGTTGTTGTATTGTTAGTGTTTAGGTATTATTTGTAGGTGTGGTATGTGTTGGTGAGTATTGTTGATGTGATATGTCATCTATGTTTGTTATGTATCTATGTATTAAGTGATATATATAGGTGTGGTGAGTAGGGTTTATGAGTTTAGTGAGAGTATAGTATTGAGTATAGTAGTGATTTGTTTTAATATATGTAGGTATATACTATATATATAGTGTGTATTTTATTGACTATGTTATCAATTGGGGTATGTACGTTATATGTTATTAATGGGTTTGGTGGTTAGATTGAGTGATGACTGTGAGTGGAGTATATGAGGTTGTGTTGGGCTGCTGTTACTGATTGGATGATTTATTTATATTAGGAGGTATTAGACGATGGATATGTTAGTGTATGTATTTTAGTTGTAGTTTTATGTGTGATGGCGAGAGTGATAGTGTTGTTGTGTGTGTGTTTTTGTGTTTGTGTGTGTGTGATCAGTTGTCACCGCCGCTCACGGGCAAAGCCCTATTCGAGGAGGGGGTGTTAAAATAAAACAAAACTACAACTAACGTAAATTACGCAGATGAGCGCAGACGCGGGCCTTTAAAGTGAGGGAGATTAAAATGAGTAGGAACACAGAAGATGGAAGAGAATTCCCACAGAACAGAGGTGGCAGGAAAAAGAAGGAGGCACCGCAGCGAACTATTCTGGAGTTGCTAATATCAACACAATACTCATGTGCCGACACAGCACGCCTTGTGCTACGAGGGCGTCTTAAAGGTGGTGGCACGCGAGTGGAAAAGTTCCCTCGATCACTTGCCGCTACGTACCTATAGAAAAAGAGATAAAGCACCAACCATCGCGCCGCAAAGATAGAGGGTCAAGTGAACTAGAAAGAAACGACAGTTTATAAGTCTTTTGCCTTTGACTCGACCCTATTCAAAAGCCGGGTGAAACCTGAGCCCCCCCAGAATATGAGAGCATACTCCATACAAGGGCGAATTAAGGCCCTTGTATAACTGGAGTAACTGTGAAGAGGAAAAAAAAGTCTCGCAGTCTAAACAGAAACTCCCAGCTTCATTTGAGGCCGCCTTAGCAACCGTTGTGATTTGAGCAGGTTTCCAAGACATTTTTTGTTTATATTTAAGGCCAAGGATGTTATATTGTCGCAGGGAGAGTATTCTGGGTGTAACCGTCGAAGAGATATGGTTTATATGTGAGAGTGTGGTTTTTAGAGAGTGAGATTTGAAGAGTTGAGTTTTAAAGGAATTAATTTCAACAAGGTTCTAGACGACCCCGGGAGGGTGGTATATTTGATTTCTAGCGAGCGAGGATGAGAGGCGAGAATGGTGATTGAGATATCAGATGGCAATTCTGTATATATGAGAGAGGAGGAGATTGATATGAGATGTGGAGGCGGAGCGAGTGGCGTGGCTGAGTTATTGAGAGAGTAGAGTTGGGTGTCTGTGTATAGTTAAGTTT
>JABUQX010062128.1:0-22500 GCA_015478945.1 Trachelipus rathkii
TTACTTATTCTACCCCGGATAACTCGCTTAAATGTATCTGAAGCATAAGACGAACCTGAGGGACTGGAATCGGGTCTTGGTGGTCTCGGATTATTATCCAAAGCTGCAATCTACGCGTATTTCAAGATTAAAAACTTAACGATGGAAATTAATAGTCTGAAGCTCCTCTTGATGTTAGGACCACCCGCTTAAACAGCGCTTTCTCTCCCAATCACGGAGAGATCAGCATATTCAAGTCCAACTATATTTTTCCGTTAAAAACTATTGGTTCATTCATCATATGAATGAATCTTGCCCTAGCGTCACTCCCACGATAATTGATCTTTTAAAAATATTAATAATAGAGCTAGTCCTGTGTTTACGACCTATATATATAAATTGGAAACTCCCTCCAAGATATTTTAACTATCTTCCGGATTTTCCACTTCAGGTTTTATATCCACTTGATAGATTTGGAATCATCCCGGATTCGAATTAATCTAGCCTAACAACGTAAATAAAGTCTTTTAAAGATTCTATTAAGTTTTTGTAAAGCCTTCTTGAATAAGGGCACGTTTTTCAGTTCTGGAATGTTTAATGGTCCCGAACTTTAATATCGTGCTCTTCTTTCTCGTAGTGTTTTATCTGTTCAAACTTAGGATCCGCTTATAAACTTTGAGGGAGAGGTTGCTAGTATGACGCAATTTTCGTTTCTGAAGATGTGGGATCCCGGGGGCGGGTGGACTGTTATGAAATTTATACAGAGTGGTTCGGTTGATGGCTACAGGTATTTTGCTCGGGGGGCTGATTTCATTAGACATCTCATTCTTCTCATTACATCGTTTTATAAGGCAACAACAACCCTTTCCTTCATTTCTACGGGAAATATCCACTTGGGATATCAAGGGGCTTATGGACTGAGAAAGAGCGTAAGTAGGTGAATACACACCCACCTTTCTGGCAGTAGTACAAACTCCCTTTTTTATTTCTACAGATTTTTCACGTATGGGCAAAGTTTTTTAATGATGTTTCTATGCGGACGTAGCTTTACCTCCTGAGGTCTGTTTAAAGGAACATTGCCCTTTAATGAGATTTAAACAGACTTCACATACACACTGAATGAATTTCTCATCCTCTCTGATTAGTTTACGTTTTTCCGCTGTTTTCAGTTTTTTAATTTTTTTTATTTAGAGGGAGATACTTAACAATAGAGTACTCATTATTCAGGGATATACACCGTTTCTATTTCGATTTCGGAAGGTAGAATGTTTGTGCGGAGCAAAACTCGTGGTGTGTTTCCTAGGAATGTGAAGTCCACACAATAAGAAACGTGCGGGCTTGTAGATGTATACTCTTATATACTTTCAGAAACCTCTTTCCCTTCCCATGGGAAACATCTGGTTCCTTCCAAACACATTGATGCTGGAACTCATATCTCTGTCTTTGGCCCGAAACAGAGATTCAGATATTGAGTCGTTCCCAAAGACACATCTCTCATGATGTATTTATTCTGATGTGAAAAATGTTTCTGTTGTAATGGAAAAGAAATACAGAGATATTTAAATGATGTGAATACACCCTGAACGTTTCACTATCTCTTCATTCAGCTTATGCAATAAAGCATCTTCACTACAACTCAATTTTATCCCATTTATACTTGAAAAGGGGTTCGACGTCCACCATTGTTTTTTGGAACTGAATTACATCTTTTTCAAATTCATTTAAACTTTTTTCTGTAAAACAATCAGCACCATTGTTATTTTGGAACTGAGTGAAACTCTCTCCATGTGACTCTCACTCCTTAATTGAAAGAAGAGACTTGATATTTCCCACAGCCTGTAAGGCCCTGTTACCATGCAAGTTTACCCGGACTATGAAAACATTAAATTTACCACACATCCACTTTCCTCATCAATTGCATCGATGGATAAGGTGGGGAAACAACAGGGCTTATATATATATATATATTATATGATAAATGAATATAATAATGAATATATTTTATGAATATATCTCATAGTATATGAATATAAAATAATATATATCTCGAAAACTGATAAATTTATTGGTTGAATTATGAATTCGGAAAAAGTATAGAAATAATATTTGTATGAATATATAATATAATATATATATATTACATATATATATCTTTTGAATTTTATATATAAAAAATATATAATATATATATATAAGATAATAATAATAAATTATAATATATATATATATATATATATTATATATATAAATAATATACATTAGATATATTTCTGCTGAACTATAATAAAATATACATATTTAATAATCAGTTAATTATTTCATAAATAACACTTAGGGACTGCCCAGAAATTACATAAACAAATTTAGTTTTTTGAAAAAGTGAAATAATAAAAAAATATATATTATATAATATATAATAATTATATATTATATATAATTATATTATATATATAATATATATATATAAAATATATATATATATATATTATATATATATATATATATGTACTGTATAATATCTGTTTTTGACAAATAAATAAATAAAGAACTGAATAAATAATAAGCTAACTGTTCTTAGCCAGAAGATAACGTAGGGGTCGGAACTCTGAACCATTATGTTTGGATGTAAAACCGCTATTCAGTCGGGTCGTTGTGGCTTCGTTTGTGTTGTTGTTGGTTGGTATGAAACGTGACGTATAGGAAAGGATTACTTTCATGAACATTCAGATGAAACAAATCATTAACACATTTAGCCACGGCACCACTGTAGCTATGACTTACGCAGTAGTTAGATGAAACTCTAAGATTTCAGATGAACGAAGCGTGTATTATTATTAATTATTATTATTTACTATTATGATTATATTATTATCTTATTATGTATATTAATTATTATATATATTATATTTATTATTATTATATTATATTATTATTAATTTATTAGTTATTATTAATATATATAAATATATATATATATATATATAATAATATATAATACTATATATATATATACCCTAATATATATATATATATATATATATATTATATATAATATATAATATATATATATATATTATATATAATTAATATATATATATATATATATATATATATATATATATATATTTATATAATATTATTATATTATTATTATTTTATTATTATTATTATTATTATTATTATTATATTATTATTAATTACCTTATTATTATTATATTTATTTTATTATTAATTATTATTATATTATTATTTTATTTTATATTATTTATTATTAATTATATATTTATTATATTATTATTTATTATTAGATTATTTTTGCGAGCCTCTTCAACATTATATTACTTAATTTTACCCGAAACCCTTCTCATATTATAGGATGACTCAAAGGATGTTCATGATGAACGAAGCTTGTATTTTATTATTATTATATATTATTATTTTTTATTATTATTATTATTTTATTATTATTATTAGTATTATTATTATTTATTATTATATTATTATATTATTATTTTATCATTTATTATTATTATTTTTGCGAAGTCCTCTTCAACATTATTATTATTATTAACGCGAAAACCCCTCTCATATATCTTCACATTATTTTATTATTATCATGCGACCTCCCTCTGAAGAATGACTACAAAATAAAATCTCCTATATCATTTCACTGAGCCTTGGCACAGTGGAGTACGACGTGAAAGAGTCCTTAAACTTCGAAAGCGATCAGGAGAGTTCGTATCTTGGAGGCCGACAAACACTCATCGTACTCGAAGATTATGATAATATTGTGTATGACGGCGCGCAGCGAAGCGTGCGACAGTCCACACCGTCACAATCACCCGGGTATTCGAGGGCTCAGGCACGCGGGCTTCTCGAGGCGGCGGATGAGGCAACGGGCGCGGTCCACGCCAAAGGGCGACACCGGGAATGGCCGCGGGAAACCCGGAAATACTTAAACCACTCCAAGTTGTACTAACGGCGAAAGCAAAGGGGGGTTTAGGGGTGTTCTAAGTAGCTCGTGTAAGTAAGTAACTCATGAAAGTAAAGAGCTCGTGTAAGTACAAGTAGCTCATGAAGTAAAGTAGCTCGTGTAAGTAAGTAAGCAATGTGCGCGGCTAACGGCCCCGCGCACATGGGTTAGTAGCTCGGGCGTAGTGGCTCAAGAACCTACATGGAAATATAGCTCCCCGGGGCGCGACCCCCAACAGGTTAAAAACGGACCGTATGAAATTACCACCAAAGAAGCCCACCCTTTGGGGGCGGAACCCGAAAAAAAAAACCGGCTCACGAAAAGGGACGCTGAGTACAAGGGTGGCGCCGCGCCCCCCAATTTGGACCGGGATATGTCATTGCAACTTACTTATATATATATTAATATACTATATATATAATATATATATATCATATTATATATATATATATTATATCAAAATAAATATATAATATTAATATTAATTGTGAAAAATTTCAAAAAATAGAATAAACATTGTTTTACGAATTTCTAAACAAAACACTGAATGAGGTTTGTAACATATTTTATTCTCTCTTTAACAACAACCATTATTAAAAGTAAAAAAAAAAAAGAATATTTTTTTATATAATTAAATTAAAAAAGTGTGGCGCCTATCATTTTTTTTTGAAGAAATATGGAATTATAATAACTTGCCCCATGCAAGAGAGAACTCTATTATAAAAGAATTGGCCTACTGAATGAGGCCTTTTAAAGGATTCATTTTTGAGAGCCCGGCTATACATATATCTATTATTAAATAAAATAATATATAATATAATATATAATAATATATATTATATATATATATATAATATATATAATAATAATATATATAATATATATATAAGCAAAGATGTAGATTGTGGCCTATAGTCAACCGGCGTTTGCGTGAGTGTGGCTTCATCCACCCGTGGCTTGAGTCGCATGGCTGATGGCTTTCTATATGGCTGGAAGGCTTTAAGTTTATATATTAATAATATTATATATATATACTATATATATTTATAGATAATATATAATTATATATGTGAAGTTATATATATATATTATATATATATATATATATATATATAATATATATATATAGTTTATGATTATATTTAATTGTTTTAAAGGTAATTTTTTTAATTTTTTTCTGTTTTAGGTTAGGTTTAGGTTAGTTTAGGTTAGGTTTAGGTCTAGGTGGAGACAGTACGTACGAATGTGGTCAGTGGAAGAGTAGAAAAATGGACTCCACTCTCTCTCTCGTCTCTCTCTTCTCTTCTCCTTCTCCTTCTAATATATAATATATAATATATATATAGATTATATATATATATATATATATATATAATATAATATCATATATATTATAATTATATTATATATATATATATATATATATATATATATATAGTTAATCATTCTTCACTTAATTTTAGTAATTTCAGGTATTTTTTCTTTAATTTTTTTGTTTTTAGGTTAGGTTAGGTTAGGTTACGGTTAGGTTACGGTCTAACCTAACCAAACCTAACTAACCTAACCTAAACCTTAAACTACTAATAGATGCTAATTTTCTGAGCAAGACCGCTCGAGAACTTCATGAACTCCAATCTAAAACCTAAATAGCTCAAAACTGAAATTAAGTGAGTGATTAAAATAAATATATATATATAATATATAATATATATATATATATATTTATTATTATATATATATTATATATATATTATTATATTATTATATATATATATTATAGTATATAGATATTATATATATACTGTCCGAAATACATCAGATATATAAGATATATATATATATATTATATATATATATTATATAATATATATATATACTATATATTAGAATATATATATATTATATATAATATATTTCATATATATATACTATATTATTAATATGATTAATATATTATATATATATTATATATTTTATTAATATATATATATATATAATCATATAATACTATATATATATATATATATATACTTAACTATATAATATATATATATAATATATCAATATATATATGTAATCATATTATAATATATATAAATATATATATATATATATGAAATTATATATATATAGTACACGAAAATTTGGAAGAACATTTGGCCCGGAAAATGAAAATATTGAGCATAGAAATGTTTTAGAATTTTTTTTTTTTTCAAACCTAATCTCAACCTAACCCTATACTAACCTAACCTAATTTATTTTCGGTAAATGTCCGTCGTTCAAATTTCCATCGGCCAATTGTTCGTCAGCCTAATGTCCGGACAGCCAAATGATATAATAAATATATTATATATTATATATATAATATTACTATATATATTATATATATATATAGATATATATTAATATATATATATATATATCATATATCATTTATATATCATTATTAATATATAATATATTATAAATATATATTTAGTTCATGATTGCATAACAGGAAAAGTAAACTAACATCTGAAATGGTCTTCAAAAGAATTTGTTATGTATAATAACTAACAAACATTATTTAATTATTCTTGCCTTCTTGGATCTATTTTCTAAAACCTTTTAATAAACTTGGAGTTCTTTCTCTCAACTTCATAATTAGGGAAGTAAAATAAAAGTTTCTCTATAAAATGAGTCAAATATTAAAAGGGTTAAAAATAGCTATAAATACCGGATTCTTCCCCTCCCCCTTTCATTACTCCTCTCACCACTGGCCAGCCTTTTAATGTTTTTAGCAAATTGTAGATAAATTTTAAATTGTTTTAACAATTTTCCAAAATTGTATGAAAATTTTTATAATTCCTGGATTTTTATTTTTAATTTAATTTTTCATTATGTTACTTAAAATCCAATAATATCAATGTAAGTAATATTTTTCAGCATATATTATTTTATAATAAAGTGGTTAATATATATATATTATATATTATATATACCTATAATATAGTATATTATATTATATATTATATATATTATATATATTTAAATTATATAATATATATATATATAATAATATTATATATATATATATATATATATATATATATTATATAAGATATTATATATACTATATATAATATTATATATTATATATAGATATATATATTATATAATTAATTAATATATATATATAATATATATATATAATATAATATATTAAATATATAATAATATTATATATATAAAGTTGATATATAAATATATATAATATAATAATAACTATATATATATATATATAATATATATATATATATATATATATATATATTAACAATAATATAATATTAATATATATATATATCATATTATATTACATATATATTATTAATATATATATTAAAATATATATTAATATATATATAATATATATATATATATATATATATATATAAAACGCTGAGATGGGAAATATATATATATATATAAATATATATAATCATATATATATATATATATAATAATTATTTAAATATATATGTATATATATATATATTATAATATATATATATATCAGAGGGTGGGCACTTCCGCTCTTTATTCCTCTTCAGTCCGCTAGTCCGCTCCGACGGCAGACTACCAGATATAGGTGCGACTAGGACGGAGGTGGTGTAGGTATTCATATATATCTGCACTACCACAACATACGGATCAAACAAAATTAAAAGACTTTAGTTCAGTCGCACTTTTTAAAAAATGAAACATAAAATAATTATTAAATTTTTATGGTTATAAAAAAATAATTCTCACCTCCTTTAAATAGTTACCATATTAATAAAAATAACAATATATTGATTTTAAGACCACTTGAATAACTATTACCCCTCCATCTTATAACTTAAACTAATTATATTATACTAATCAATAATAGGACAATATCCTAAAATGCAGTAAAAACCAAATATATATATATAAATATATAATAATATATTATATATATATAATAATTATATATAGTATATATAATATATAATATATATCAATAATATATATATAATATATATATTATATATAATATATAGGATATTATATATATATATATATATATATAGATAATAATACTATATTAATATTATATATATATATATAATTATAATTATAGTACTATATATATATACAATAAGATAATATATACTATATATATATATATAAAATAATATAATATATTAATATAATATATATAATAATATATATATATTATAATATAATAATATAATATATAAATATATATAATATATATATAGAATATATATATATATACATATATATATTAGGTTTGTAATTATATATATACATATATATAACTATATATATATATATATATAATATATATATATATATAAATATATATACATATATATAGATATATATATATAATACATATATATATATACTATAGATATACTATATATATATATAATATTAGGTTATACTAATATATATATAGCATCGCTCGGATCATCATGAACTATCACACCGCGCTAACAACCTCACTATCTCCTCCTCACCACTCACGAAAACTCTGAGACGTATCCATACCTAATAAGTCAGCGCCTAGCAACACCACATCCATCTGCCGAACCTAATAACAACCATACTACTACACATGTAACGACTGATACCATACTATCAGTTATGCCCACATAAAACCATATCACAACAACATCACAGACCAGAGATACGCCCATCTTGAATCAACATTATAGACTCTTATGGCAAGTCCTCCTATCACAAGTACATGCTAAAGAACGATATATTAATATATATAAAATAGTATATATAATTAAATATATATAATAATATATTATTATATAATATACTTATAAATATTATTATATATATATATATAATATTATATAATATATATATATATTATTATATAATATAGGCTATCGAGCTGATACGTAGCATTAGGGCATCGACTCTGCAGGTGTCGAGGCTTTATGGATTTCTAACTAAAGTCATATGGACGAAAATAGATCCTTTCCTTTGGGTGGACCAGACTGGTGGTCAAAATATTAACCAAGGAGAGAGAGATATAAATGAATATTATAATATTTAATAGGTGATGAGTACACCTTATTAAATAATTAGCAAATATATGGACTGTCTATGGGATAAGTGTATGGAATACTTATTAAATTATATTATATACTCAACCTATAAGACTAACTCCTTTCACCAAAATGATCAAGGCTTTCCTACTAATATTCAAACAGGATCATCAAATAGTCCATGAAATTTGTTGATAACATTGTTTACATTATAAGAATAAATTATATATAATATAAAATTAATTATTATAAATATATTATAAACCATCTTACCCTATATAATATTTCTTGTATTAGTATATATTAGCTTGTGACTTTAGGTAACATATAGATACGGAATATATAATATATTTTATATAGTAATATATAGGGCGTGGAGGTAGTATAATTATATTATATTATTATAGAGATATGAGCCATAATATATAGAGGTATAATTAACTACATACAGTATTGAACTCATCTATAAAATAAATACTGAATATATCATGTAGTATTATACTTTATATGAGGTCACCTAATTCTTTTTTATGTAAAATATATATATATAGGACACCCTTAAAAATAAAACATATATAATTGAGGAAAAAAACATTGTTACTTAGATCCCCGTTATAAAGAAGTTTTTTTTTGATTAAAAAATGTTTATTTTTTCGAGAAAAAAAACTAATCCTTTAAAAAAAAAATAAAAAAAAAAAAAAAAAAAAAAAAAAAAAAAAAAAAACAAAAAAAATAGGACAACAACTCAAATTTGAAACAAATAATGTATTGTAGACTTTTAATCAAACTATATAAATGAGTGTAGTTTGGTCAGACTTGCTGTTGGTCTCTATAAATTTAGAATTAATAAAATGAATAATTACAAACATAACAGATAATAATTGGTAGATAATTTTAATAATAAATAGTAAAATAAATAATATATAATAATAATAAATATAATATATCAATAATAATATATAATCAATAATAATATATTTTTATTATAAAATTAATAATAAAATAATACTAATTAATAAATTATAAATCATAAGAATTAATATTAATAATAATAATATACATAATAATAAAGAAAATAATAAGTAATATGAATTAATAATAATTATACTTATAATTTGTTAGAAAAATAAGATTGAATAATTATTAAAGTCATTGATATAATTTATAAAAACCACTGCATTTGCCTCACTTTTCTGTGCTCCTTTGGAATCCTCCCACAGATTTCAGATTATTGAATATAAGCCTTCATTTGTTTCACAATTTATTTTCAGTTATACGAAATTAGTTAAAAACGTCAACTACGTGTCTTCCTGATATTGTTTGCGTTTTCCATGCAAACAATTATTATTGATGCATGGGGAAGCGATATTTGTCTGAGATTGGAATGCTCGGGTCCATATTGATTATCTCGGATTACTCGTGTTATTGCGGAATATAATTACTCTCTTTGCTCTCATTTTTGATTATTATTTATTGCGATTATGTAGATTTGTGTTTTAATTTATGATGGTTACTGTAAATTTAATATTATTAGTTCTGGTATTTAAGGATATTGCTTAATTGTCTATAGTATTCTCCGATGTAATATCGTTTATTCACGTTTATTATTACTTATTCTTGAATATGGTATTATTATTATTTATTTAATTAATTATTATTTTATTTGTGATTATGTATTGATCTGTTGATAGGTGCATATTTCGTCTATTATAGCGGTAATATTGATTTATATTATTTACTTTATTTGTTCTCCATTATAATTATTATTAGTTTTTGCATAGTTACAAGAGGGCGAACGCAATTCTTCAGTAGCTTTCAAATTAAACCCGGCATTTATTCATTTATTAATGTATTATAATTATTATTTATATTATTATTTAATTATTATTATTATTATTATTTAAATTATTATTATTTATATTTATATATATTATTTAATTAATTATATTATATATTTAATTTATTTAGATAATATTATTATTTATTATATATTATTATATTATATTTATTATTATTAATTTATTTATTTAGTATTATTAATTTAATTATTCATATTATTATTATTATTATTAAACGTAATTTCTTTCAAGAATTATTATTATCTTACTCTATATTTACTAAAATATTAATAGCTCTCTTATGTAAAGTATAATTGAATAGCATGTGGAAAGCAATGGATAATAACTTTATCACTACTTGTAAATATTCTACTGAATACTAAGTTAATGCATTTAATAAATTTCGTATATTATAATAGGCCATATATATTTTATAATCTTTTTAATTTAATGAAATCTTTTTAAAATATATAAAAAATTTTTGTATATATATCATATAATAATAATATATAAGATTATATATAATTATTTAATTATTGTAAACAGGATAAATAGTTAATAAATAATATAATAATAACATAATAATAAAATAACTAAAAAAATAACATGAATACTGAGTGAGATACATTAATGAAGTGCATAATAGATTACTAAAAATTAATAATAATAATAATAATAATAATAATAATAATTAATAAAAATAATTATAATAATATTAAGAATAAATTTATAAATAATATTAAGAATAAAATTATAAATAATATTAAGAATAAATTAATTATAAATAATATAATAATAATAATTAAATAATTAATAATAATATAAATAATATATAATAAATTTAAATTAATTAATTAATATAAATCATTAAATTAAATTAATAATAATTTAATTAAATATATCATAATAATAATTAATAAATTTTAAAAATCTATATGATAATAAAAAATAAAGGTATTTGCATATCAATTATGGTGCAGCTTTAATAATAATAATAATAATAAATAGAAATTTTAAATAGCATCAGTAATAATATTAATGATATATATGTTAAATAATAGTATGATTGCTGATAATTAAATAATTATAATTTTTTGAATAATTAAATAATTGTAAATTATAAGAAGAAGAGCTAAGATATTAATGGACGCAAGTAAGTAAGTATAGAAGAGGATAAGTAAAAAAAGACTGAAGAAAAATGAAAGAAGACAAAGAAGTAGAAGAAGAAGAAGAAGCCATAAGAAAATTGATTAGAAGGATTGAGAAAAATGGACTGAAAGAAGCAGTTAAGATACTAATACAGTCTTGGGGAGGAAGAAGGAATATAATAATAATAATAATAATATATAATATTAATAATTAATAATAATAATTATTAAAATAATTAATAATAATAAATTAATAATAAATAAATTAATATAATAAATATAAAATTTAATAATTAATAATAATATATAATAATATAAAATACATAAATAATAATATTTTATAATTTATATAATTAAATACATAATAATAATATAATACAATAATAATAATTACATACTAGATAAATAATAATAATTTAATAATAAGAATAATAAATAAATTTTATTAATTCTTATTATATATGACCTCAAAGCATATTCCATATAATATACCAAGTGAGCAAAGAAGTAAGGTTTAACTGACGCCAAATAGAAATTTAAACCTAAGCAATGATTTAGTAATTCAAAATTTTCATTTTCTCATTTTTTCTTGTTTTATTAACAATATTATACATGATATATGAATAGAATGAATTTTAAATAGTATATTTATATAGCAACATAATATAATATTAAATATAATATTAATTTATTGCATGAGGGGAAACGTTATTTCATGATTCAGATATTAGTATAAAATAAAATGGGAATAATATATAAATTATTATAATTTTCTTATTTTTTCTTTTAAATAATAGTATATATAATAATATATAAATTGAGAAAGTTATATTAATAATATATAAATATATGTGTGTGTTATAAGGTGTTATATATAGCATAGTGCGTATGTATAGTTATATATGTATATATGTATATGTATTATATGTATTAGTAGAGTAATGTGATTGTATTACTTTAGAATCGTAAGTTTTACTCATATTTTAATATATCATATAAACAAGCCATTCTGAGTAAATTATTAACTAATTATATATATAATGTGTATTATATTATATATTATATATATAATATATATAAATAAAGTACAAAAACTTGAAAATGATACTTAATTTTTTAACCATATAGTCCATATACAAACAGAATTATCAGTAGGAAATGGTACATATATGAGATAATTAGTTAAAATGTATACCTCCATATATATATATATTATATATATATAACTAGTTATATATATAGAAATCAACTGAGCGTTTTTTTTAATCTCATTGAAATTCCCTTGAAGGGAAAAGCGAAAGTATAATGAGTTTGTGAATCTTGCAATTAAACGACATATTATGTGGGTTATTGCACATAGAGGTTAAAAGATTAAATTTCTATATAATATAATATAAAAGTATTGTGGGACATCTTTTCTAGATAATATTTGTGAGTGGGCTAATAATATAATATCATATAATATATACGTTGAATTATTATAGTATATGAAGACTCCTCTCTTAAATAGATATAAGATACAAATATATTAATATTTATAAAATTATATAACTTATATTCTCATACTTTAGTATATAACCACAAAGCGAGGTGTTAATTGGATATATATATTAATTATATAAAAATATTATATTTAGAGAGAGGGTACGATATTATTTGACATATATATATATAAAGCATATATAATATAGGATATATATATGATATATATGAAAAAAGGACCTTTTTTCTGATTTTTGCCCTTATGGCCCCTAAAAAACCACACATCGACGGGCCGTGGATAACCTAGATCCGGCTCGATAAGTTTACAGTAGACAAATTATAAGTTCCTACACTTCGGCGATGTCTAAAGTTTTAATATTTTTCATGATAATGGTGTGATGCTCTACCATAAATGGCGGTTGATGTTTCTGTAAATTAATGGTATAAGATTCTTTATAATCTTTTTTTTACTAGTATTATTTTTATAGTAATGATTATTTTACTCATTGAGTTCTTTATGATTTAAAGGGATTTTAATGATAACAGAAATACGGTGGTGGTTGTGATAACGATATAGGATCCAATCCATCTTGAAACATCTGGGTAACGTGTTTGTTATCTCGACTAGCCCCACAATGTATTAACTTTAATTCTTTCGCACTCCCCTGAGTGATATATTTATACGATATATGAGAAGAATACTATAGTTTCTAAGCCGGTTTGAAAGATTATATAATTAATATGGTCAAATAATATATATATATATATAATATGTTTATATACATTATTAGTATTTATTTCATGTATGATATAAACAATATATATAACAAAGCTTTAAAAATATAATATATAATACTATATTATACTTATAGATACATAATATTAACTACTAATTCTATTTTATTCGTAAATATATGTAGTATGGGATTAGAGTGTATACTACAACTAATATAATTAACTAATTAATTACATATAATTTATAAATATATTTGAAAGCTATATAAATAAGTACTTATATTATATATAATATATATTAATATTTTTATTATCTAATTTTATATCTATATTGGTATATATCTAATTTCACAGGAGGATATCTCTATTATCTATATCTTGTGAATACACTGTTAAGTGTAGTAAGCATGAATTTTTATAAAAGAATTTTTGGTATCATATTAATCTAAATATATCTCTATCATAGGATATTTCTCAGGACTTATTTAAATATCCCTTATAAGATAAGGTTTAGATAAATATGAATATCTTTAGTTTATTTCTCGATATATAATAGTCCTATAATAATTATACTCTCATACGGCAAAACTACTGTGGAGTTTAGTAGTGAATATCTATTATATTATCAATTAATAAGATATAAATATAGCTTATTTATTATATTCAGAATATATATTTTATTTAGTTACAAATAGTGAGATGGTATATTATATATATATTACTGCTAACCATAGTTAGTGTAGTAGATAATTAGTATCTATATTTATTATAAAAAGGGTATACTAGTAGCTATATATTATATAATTTTAAAGAAAGAATATTTAATATAGTATATATAATATACTATATAATATATAATATATATATATATATATATATATTATATATATATATATATAATATATATATATTATATAGGATGAGAATGAAAGGTGAACGAGACGCCTGAGAGCAAATCTGAACTGAGTAGCGATGAAGAAGAGAAAAACAAGAGAGATGGATGAGAGAGAGAAAAGATTAGATGGTGTATCTTTCACAGCAAAATTTAAGTTCATATTTAGAGTTATCTTGAAGATTCCTGAAAACTTACATAGGTGTGTCGGTGCAAATCCAATCTTTCAATCTCGAATTATAGATCGTTCAATGCGAGCTATCTTCTATTCTAAAATCTTCAATCTCATCATATTCTCTCGCAGGTCAATCAGGAATGATCACGTTGATCTAAAGCAAATATCTGAGAGACTTAAGTCCATAAGCTCTTTCTTTTTTACTCCATACGATTGCAATATCAGATCTCTTTAAGATTATGGGGAAATTTATATATTTATTTAGTATTTTTTTTAGTTACGTATATATTTTTTTTGTGAATTAATTAATAAAGTTATTTTTAAATAAATTTATATATTTAAGTGTTTATTAATATTCGTCTTATTCACGCTCCTATACCTAATGAGATTTAGATGCATAGTCGTCATTAGGAACTAAGTCTTTCAAAATACTTTTTTATATTATAAAAAAATATGTGTATTTTCTATTTCCCATATATGGTTTAGGGTGTGTTTTTTGTATACTGTTTAGATTATTTTGACTCTAATTAAAATGATAGGATTTCTTTTTTAATTTTCTATATAATTTTATTATTTGTGCTGCGTCTCGTTTGCAAACGAGTCAGTGAATATTCAGTAATCCGAAGCAGATCCATATGAAAACTCAACGAAACTTGAATTATTTACTGGTTTTGTGCTGAAACATAACTTTACTTTAGAGAATACGTATCCCTCCACGATGTAGACATAGAAGTTCTGAATTGTACTTAACTCTTGTTTAGGCGATGCTGTCTATAACCTTTTGAGGCCTAGATCGGGTTATGTGTATAATGTAGTTTATTTTAATTACCAAAATTACAATGAAAAGCTCAATTTTTAAGCTTGAAATTGTGGATTTAGACCCCTGAATGTCAAAAATAAATGGAAGTATAAAGCGATTATAGCTTGCACAAGCAGTCTCTAGTCATATCTGAGTACAATATATAAGTGTACAATAAATAATAATATATAGACGCCCTAATGCGTTATAAGTTAGTCATTTTTATATGTACGGTAATATATAATATTATACTTGTAATAATATATTTATAAAATATATTGTATTATATTTGTGTAAATATTTATTGATCATAATAATTATACATCTTATTTATATATTAGATTTACTAATATTTATAATCAAGTAGGTATACTCAATATTTACCTTATGATTATGTAGGAATATTATATGTATAAGTAAATATCTCTACTCAATATATAATATAATATATATAATATATAATGTCAATAATTTATGTATATTTGTGAAGTATATATATATATATAGCAATATTTATTTATATTATATAATAAAGTACGAACTAAATTACTAATCGTATAGTTACTATTAAAATAATAATTATATACTGATATTATTATTATAGAAATTATATAATATTACTATAGGAGGGTATATACTCACATATATAATATAAAATTCATAGCCTCTACTTATATTAAGTAATCATATTCTTATACTTAGTTTTTCTATTCCTAATAGATAAATATATATAATCTATAAAAATAGCCTTATAATAGTGATATATACTATATTTAACCTTAGTGGCTATCATAGATTATATGAGTTTAGTATAGAATATATAATTATCAACTCAGGGTGTATTTATAGTATGTAATGATAACGTAGTATTAGTATTTAGTAGTAGTGATACATATATATATAGTCGACTACGGGGTATATATTAAGTCTATTACTATATATATATATATTATGGTTTATAGTATATTTCGATTTATATATAAAACGAGAGTGGAGTCGGTATATATAAATATATATATATTATATAAAATAGTATAAGTCTAGGTGGCAACGAAATCACAACAAATCGAGAGTCCATAGAGCACAACCTACAACCCACCTCACACTCCACACCACCAACAACAACCGCACAAAAGAGGTATCTATATATATATTTATATTATAATTGTTATAGCAGAGAATTATATATGTAATATATATATATAAAGTAGTATAGTGTGTATAAGTCGGCGATGAGTATTACATACAAAGGCAAGTGACAAAAGACACCGTAGAGGAATTAAAATTTAATAACATTTCACTTTTGTTATTTATAACTATTAATTAGTTTTTATAATATATTTTGATACATAACTAAACCCAGTGTAGAGAGAGAGAAGAGAGGGAGAGAGAGGAGGAGAGTGAGGACAAGAGGAGAGAGGAGTGAGAGACAGAGAGAGAGGAGAGAGTAGAGAGAGAGAGATCAGAGGAGCAGTGGAATGAATGGAGAGAAGAGAAGAGGAGAGAGAGTATCGAGAGAGAAGAAGGTTAATTGTCTAGGAATGTAAATTAATTTGGTTTTCCGGAATGACTCACCTTGGAATTCAAAATTATTGCCTTTAGATTTATTAGGACATCTTTATTTAAAATTTACATATATTATTATTATATATATATATATTATAATATAGTGTATGAATATATATATAGGCGGTATATATAAGTTATATCTGTGTATTATTATAATATATAATTATATATATATATTATATAAATATATATAGTATATATATTATTTATATATATATCATATAATATATATATATAATAATAATATTAATATATATATATATATATATAATATATTATATATAAGACACAGACAAAAAAATTACTAACTATATATATATATATATATATATATAATATATATATATATAGTATATTATATATATTTATGATATGTGGTGATGTAATGTTGTTGTTGTGTGTCAAAAGGCGGTGGGAGTGTGTGTGTGTGTGTAGGTGTTTGTGTGTGTGTTAGTGATGTAACTGTTATGAGAATCCAAATATGGGTTATATTAATTTCTACATTCGCGCTGATATGAATTTTCCATCATATACGTTTAACAGACATAAAGTTTTAAAACTTTTTAGACCACAGCCATTTTTTTTTTTAACATATAAAATGAAAGAACACAACTAATTATGCATCTCACGTTCGCTATTCCAGACCTCCACCCACTTTTATCTTCTCATTTAAAGAAGACTTAGCGTCGCTTGGTGGTTTTCCCTAGAGCATAAAATAATAATTAATTTTATCAGTTTTAGTTCTGTTACTGCTTGAAGTCAAAAGAATTTCATCTCATCAGTTAAAATGGTATCAATTGATTTTTTTTTTTTTTTTTTTATTTAAGTTTTAATTTTCAAACACTTTTTTTCTCTTTGAATTCTTCATTTTTATTTTTAATTTCTTTAATTGACTTTGAAAATAATGAACTATATATAGTCTTTTACCATAGCAACGTGGAAGACAAAGTAAAAACGTTGATTTATACAGTTGATATGAAAATAATGTTATATTCTGAATAGTGATACTATTTTCAGATTTAACTTCTAAATGTTTCTATCATTTGGGTAATATTGTGCAAAAATCTGCTGAATTTGAACGCTATTCATTATACCGTTGTGGTAACCTTAAAATTGATATAGTTATGCTTTTTTAGTTTTTGGAAATATATCCGCAGTATGGGAGAATGTGAGCTATTTCTCTCCTTGGGCTTGGCTTCGTCCTGCTCGGATGTTAAATGAATACACTCCCTCCTAGATTACGGCTCTGCCCATGAGTGGTGGTGTTTATCTGCAAAAACAAAAAAAAAAAGTAGCTTTCCCTTATACTCTAAGAGCTTTAATAGCATTTGAAATGGTTATTTAGTCATTACATGTATGTTGGTTTATTATTTTTTTTCATTTCAAAGGCTAAACTTGCATACAAGATCACATACATATCTAATGAATGTTTTTTTCTGCATTGTTAAGAAAGTACTGTTCCATCAGAAATAGAATAATAAAAGAAGTGTTTTCAATGAAACCATAGTATACCATATAATTCAAAAATTGTAAATAAGTAATATATGAATATACTATAGATGTATTAATTAATTATTAATTAAACAAATAATTATGAATATTAATTATATAATTTACTATAATCCAAAATTTAAAAAGATTTTCAATTTTAAAAATTTCTTTCCTTTAAAAAAATAAATTTATGACCAAAAGTTTAATCAATTTTCTAATTTAATAAAATAATATAAATATTTTAAAGAAATAACTAAATTAGATTAAATAACTTCAAGATCTTAAAATAATTTTGTTGATCAATTCTGTTCGTTCTTCTTTTGAGCAAAATTTTCAGTTGTCAGAAAACTAATGTGCTTATGAGGAGGACTCCACCCCAAGAGTATATAAAGCTGCTGAAGGTCAGAAAGCCCAGCTACTTATACCATGAAATATATATAATATTTTTAAATATTTTCTTAATTCATGTCAGGTAGCTAGTAGATACAGAGCTATTGAGATGAGGAGCAATAAATTGAAACTCATATAATAATAATAATACAATATAAAATATTTAGTAAGAATAACAAATATATAATATGTATATAATAAATATAAGAATACTGTTCTATGTGGAATGTCCGTCATCTGCATCCAGACTTTTCTGAAGATCTTTATAAGCAAGAATAAGTTGCTGATGAACAGATTTCTGAATTTTTATAACAACCTACAAAATCATAATTTTTCCTTTCTTAAAAGTGAAAATAAGTCCTCGGCTATTTCACGCATTTACGTGATATAACACCGTAATATTTTGGAAACTCAACCGTAATCTTGGAAAAGCAAAATTTACGGAAAACGTTTTTTTTTTTTTTTTTTTTTTTTTTTTTTTTTTTTTTTTTTTTTTTTTTTTTTTTTTTTTTTTTTTTTTTTTTTTGTCAATTTTCTGAAGCCACTTCATATCTTTTAAATATTCAGAAATTCCCCCTTATAAAAAAATGGGTTCCTGTATTCCTACGTAAGTAAATATCTTAATTAAGACCATATCAATGAATCTATTGAAGACAAATAGTGCCCAGTAGAGGTGAAAAAGAGATTGATATTCCACGTATGTTCAGCTCAAATATAAATAAAAATATTCTAACAACCAGTAATAATAAATAATTAGAATAATTAGATAGTATTATTAAAGCAGTTTATTCATTATATGGAATATAACCAAAAAAACTGAATGATGCCAACGCTTACAGTGCGGATTTTTTTTTCACTGTTAAAACTATTAGAAAAGTGCTGTAATAAATCAAAGGAATTGAAAGGTTTTATGAATTATATTATAGTACAGAATATGTGATGCAAAATATTGCGAAAATGAAAGAAACACCTAAGGGTGCGCTGAACACAAAATTTTACTCTTTGAAATTGACACTTTCGATCCGGGATGGTAATGTTGAACAGGAAAAAAAACTACTCAGCTGCTTTCAAAGTTAACTAAAGAATTTAGTTAAAATGAAGTTTGCAAAAAAAAAAAAAAATAAAAAAAAAACATTTATAACTAGCAATGAAGATGGAGAAAAAAAATGATTACCTGATTCTACTGTAACTTTTGAGATGCGTTTTCTATTAGCATCCAACAGTGACAATTAACAAAGATTTAACACGAAAATGAACTGAAAAAAAAAATAAAAATTTACCTAATGAAGAAAGAGCGCTAAGTGTTCTTTGATTCTTCCGAATGATTCTAAAATAAATGTTATCCATAATTGAGTCAACTTACTCGACATTATATACTTCTCCCAGTAATGCTTTTGACTCTCAAACATAATTAATATATGATGAAAAGTGTAATGGACTTAAAAATTAAAAGAAAAACTGAGGAAGTCTTACTATTAAAATAAAAGTACCTGTAATAAATAATTAAATAAATCATATGATAAAACCTGGCCCTAACCCCCCACACCACACACAAAACGAGCAACACACACACACAGCACACAGGGCGAGCACACACACACACACACACAATAAAAACACCACACACGAGCACACATATATATGATAAGTAAAGAGTATACTGTAGTTATATATATATGAACTGTAAAGATAGGTGAGGAGTGAGTATATATTAGCAATGATACGGCGCTGTCGAATGTAACAGTACATATGCATAATATATATATATAGGTAGTACACGTCATTATGATGTTTCAAGATCGAGTACCTTCATAATGGAAAGTAATTATATTAGATATATATACTATAGATCCAGCATGAGAGCGCGGAACTGCGCCTTAGGAGTCATAAGGTAAAATAACTATTATATGAAGCTATATATGCTTTATATATATATTGACAGCATATGAGGGACATTCAGAGTGCAGCGCCTATCGGGCTACTACATCAGCTCTGGAAGCTTGACCGCCGCATCATAAGGTCCTGTCTGAGCGCCCCATGCGGCTCAGACAGCGAACTCTCAAGTGAATTCATCTATCGTTTCATCCGGGACCGCCCTGTCCTTGCGCGAGAGCGAGCGCGACCTTAGTAGTTTCCTCCATCACCAGTAGACAGCCCGAGGCATCTCATCACAGTGAGAGCTACACTATCTCTCTCTATCTCTCTCTCATAGTCTCCTCCGGAGGTCTTCTTCCCAATCCGGCAATCCACTCGAAACCCCAACGTTTCTGTATGTCGCAGCCTGTCTTCTTCCTGCATCTCTTTCCAAGTGTCACCACCACTGATTCTTGCGACTCACATTCATCCTCATCCATAGGTGTCACTCCGCCCCTGATGCCAGGACATATATGCTAGCAAGCGACGACATCCATACCATTCCACTTCATATCTATCTAGCTCTTCACTATGCACTATGAGTGTGAAGATCATTCACATTCTCCTCTCTTATTTATATTTCTCACATACTAGTTCATGCCTTTTGGTACGAGTACAGGCACTTACAGGGACAGAAATGTGCGCGTTCCTGAGAGCCCAGACAAAGCACCGCACTAAAAAGAGCGCTCTGAGTGCCTCAGAGGCCTTTGGGCTGAATCCTCAGGAGAAATATGCGTTCCTTATTCAATCTCTGCGAGGGCTATTTGCGCGCGTAAGACGCACAGAGCGTTTCATCAAAGGCATACACAGCCCTTGCACGCTTTTCCAAACTTCGTTACCTATGCGTGATCTCATCCATCGCACCCTCCCGTCCTCTGTATATATCCACCAGGTATTTAAAAATTCTTTAACGTTTCTTCAAGCTTCTCCATTTATTCATTGATCTCCCAACCATCCTCGCGCCTCTCTGCTACGCATCACCCTTCTGTTTTCTCAGTGTTCATTTGTATCCCTTTTGC
>JABUQX010062128.1:27500-32500 GCA_015478945.1 Trachelipus rathkii
CGTACTTCTACTCTCCTCCCTTCTCTAGTAGTCACGTTTCAGCTCCTACAGCAGCGTCGAGTTAATATACCTTTGAATATTACCTTTTTAGTAACCTCCATTCCAACATTTCCGTCCTTCATCAATAAGTACAGTGCTTTCATAGCTTCTCCATATTTTTCCATTCTTCCTCAGTATAATATGTATATATATGCATATATGTAGAATATATATCTATTATATATATTATATATATTAATATTATTATATATATATATAAATTTTTTTATATATATATATATAAATATATATATATATATATATATATATATATATATATAAATATATAATAGTATATATATAAATATATATACTTATTATAAATATATATTATAATATATATATATATATATCTATAAATAATTATTATATATATATATATATATTTATATATATAATATATATATATATAATATATATATATATATTATATATATATATATAAATATAGTATTATAAATATAAATATAGATATTATATATATATATTTATATTTTATATATTATTATATATAAATATATAGATATAAAATTATATATATAAATTTATATATATAGTATATATTAATTTATATATATATATACTATATATATATATTAGTATAATTAGATATATATATATGTATAATATTTATAGATAAATATATATATTATAATATATATATATATATATTAATGTACTTGATTCTCCCTTATAAAACTTTTCCTTTATCTATCTCCTTTATAGTTTATGCCAGATTAACTTTATACTTTAAAATCACCAATTCACAGAACACCGTCTCTGCCATTCGATAGGGCATGAAACTGCGCAATTTTCTAATGGTTAAAAATCGTTATTAATGCGGTTATTCTACCTTTTTCGTTTCGTAATTGCATAATAATTTCATTATTTGACCAACTTTCGCAAAAAAATAAGAAATTTTATCGTAACATTATGAATTTGCAAAAATAGATCTATAATGTTACTCGTGCTGAGCACGAGTAACACGAGTGCAGGAGTCACCTCTGATAGTATATACATAATATATATATATATAATAATATATTATTATTATAATAATATATATATGATATTATATATATATTATATATATATATATATTATAATATATAATAATATATTATATATATATATTATATATAATATAATAGGCCCTGGATGTTTTACGATTCCGTCAGTTTTATTTTTTTTTGTTTTTTTTTTAACATTATTGCAGTGAAAATAACTTAACTAATGAATTGAAGTGTGATGGACATATTCAAAAGTTAGAAATATTTTAAATAATTTTTTTAAAAATTCAACAAATATATAAAAAAAATTCAAAAAAAATATCTCGAAAAGTACGAACTTACAGAAAAACCAATTACATCTTTGGAATCAGCATATAATAAGCTCTATACTAAATGTTTCTAAAAAAAGAAAAAAAATCAAATGAAATATCTCGAAAGATAGACACTTACAGAAAAACCAATTACATATTTGTAATCAGCATATAAAGATTATTACAAAAATGTAAAACAAAAAAAAATTTTTTTTAAACATTAGGGGGCTCGAGCCGACGTGGGACAGGGTGGACGTTTCCATATCCCCCAGGAGGCCGGAGGAACCCGCGACAGCCCCAAATTACCAAGACGGGTTCGGAGACCCTCCCCGTGAGGGGAAAATACTCCTACCCGTCCGTTCCCGAAGGCCGAGAGACACCCACTCCTGCCATCTTTGCGTTTACCCTTGGATATTCCTTTAGTTAAAAAAAATAAAATAAAAATTTAAAACTGACGGAGTCGTAAAACGTAACAGGGCCTATATATTTTTGAATCATGCTCCGTCCAAGTAAGTGATTGTTGGATCATAACTCGAAATATATAAAAAAAACAAACAAATAGTCATGAAACTGACGGAGTCGGTACAAACATAACAGTCATATATATATAATATATATATATATATATATAATTAATATATATAATAGATAATATATATATATATTATAATATTATTATAATATATTATATATATATTAATTATATTATATTAATATTATATATATATATAATATATATATATAGTATATTATAATATTAATTTATAATTTAAATTTTTATTTATATACTATATAATTATATATAGGACATATATATATATGATATATATATATATATATAATGATATATATATAATATTATAATATATGGTATATTATATAATATATATAATAATATATATATATATAAAATATATATATTATATATATTATATTATAAATAGTATAATATATTATATTATATATAGTAATATATATATATATATATATATATATAATATATATATAATATAGATAAAAAAAGCAACGTTAATGAGAAAGTTAACGCCGTTAGTCCTTAATCGTTAACCAAAAATATTAACGACGTTAATTAAAGCGTTATCGGTAAAGAATGAACGAAGTAACTTAATCGTTAACGTTAACCGTCTTTTTTTTTTTTTTTTGAATAAGTAATAATTTTAAAAATTTTTCAAAATCATTCATAAAGATTCCAAGAATAATAATATATAATAATAATATAAATAATAATAATAATGAATTAATAATAATAATAATCAATATAATAATAATAATTATAATAATAATAATAATTATGAATAATAATACATAATATAATATAATGAAAATAATATAATAATAATAATAATATATTAAAATGATATTAAGCCTATCAGACCTAAATAATTTAGGTTCACCTATAGCAGATGCTTTTGCCGCTTTCCAAAGGATACTTCCAAAGCGTAAATACTTTAATTAATAACTTAATAGTAATTATTTAAAAATGCGATATACCACACTTACATTTAATACAAATTGTATATTTTATAAAATACAAACGCTATTAGGCCTACTTATATCTTCCACTAGTCACAAAAGAGGCAAGTTCATGTAACGACGAAAGATGTTAATGACTCATTGACGGGCAACATTCACTGTACTTGTTTTCTTCAAGGAAATCCAATAATGGTCGCACAACCGCCAATTTTAACCCTAAAAATAATATAAATTCAAAATTATCAGCCGATTTTTGACCCTATAAACAACCAAACTGTAGCTTGTTTTGCCCCTCCAAAAATTGTGTTTCGGTGTTCTTCGTGGTCTGTAGTCATTCTTTTCAGAATTTATTTTTCAAAAACTCATGTTTTTGACATTTTTCGTATCAACTCCAGACTTTTTTGTAAATACTTCAAACTTGGAAATATGCATAGATGACGTCCATTACCTACAAAGTCCATGTTTTTTCCGATTTTGTTGTTGGCTCAGGCGTTGTTCCAATTCAAACCCACTTTTTTTTAAATTTTAATGAAAATTGCGGATAATTATTTCTCTGTTCGGCAAAGTGATGAAATTTTTCACTGACAGTAGTGGAAAATGCACCATTTATTAACTAGAATAAATTTCTGATATGCATTATTATGATTTGCTCTGTGAACAAATTAAAAAAAAAAATTGGAATATTTTAAAAAATTTCTGTTGAGTATACAAAAAATTATCTAGGTAAAAAAGATGCATTTCGCCGACTTTCAAAGCCCTGAAAAAATGGATTTTGATCGTGCAAGTATTAAAAGTGAATATTTCACTATTAAACTTTCGAATATTATCAATTTTTGGAAGGTAGAAAACTTGATACATAATCCATGGTTTTTTCAAATCCGATCAATATCAAATTTTCAGGCTTTTAAAGTCGGGCAAGAGCACTTTTTTACTTAGATAATCTTTTGTATATTGAAAAAAAAATTCCCAAATTTTTTTTTTGAAATTCGTTTCCAACCCTAAATTCATTACTAAAAAATTGTACCAAGAAATTATTAAGCAAAAATGATGCATCTCTTCCGACTACATATGTCCTGAAAATTTCATCAACTTCGCCCGAATCAGAAAAAAAAATTATCCCAATTTTCCATTTTAAAATTAAAAAAAAAAACTGAGTTTGAAATTGGACAACGCCGAGCACAAAACTCAAAAAAATCGAGAAAAAAACAATAGTACTATTTGTAGGCATGATGATCATCTATGCATATTCAAGTTGAAATCATCGAAAAAATTCTGGAAGTTTGATACGAAAATGTCAAAAACAATGGGTTTTGAAAAATTAAATTCTGAGAAGACCAGAACAGAAAAGTACCGGGACAACGTTTTAGAGGGAAAAAAAGAAAAAAAAAACTCAGTGGTTTATAGGGTCAAATCTCTGAAAATCCAAATATTTTGTTATTTTAGAGTGGAAAAATGGGCTTCAGCCCGAGCCAAAATATTGGACCCTCTTCAGCGAACCAATAAGAAATGAGAATACGGCATAAGAAAAACATGTTAAACATTTCTAACGCGATTAATAACCGTGTAAGAATAAACACATTTGAGCCATTGAGAGAGGAACGTTGAGGAACTTTTGGAAAAAAAGTTTATCTGTTATCGAAATCGTAATACAATTAAAATCTGATAAGAAAATATTTATAAACTCTTAAATAAGTTAACGAGTTTTAGGGTAAAATTATAACTCGTAATAGTCCGTTACTTTTTTTCGAAATTAACAAAGCGATAAAAGTTAACGAAAAAATTAACGAGTTAATTAACGGATTACGCTAACGCGATTAATGCCACCTTGTAATATATTATATATATATTATATAATAGTATATATATAATAATTAATAATATATATATTTATAATAGTTATAATATATATATAATATGATATATTATAATATAATTAATAT
This sequence comes from Trachelipus rathkii, assembly GCA_015478945.1. NCBI lineage: Eukaryota > Metazoa > Arthropoda > Malacostraca > Isopoda > Trachelipodidae > Trachelipus > Trachelipus rathkii. The sequence continues at coordinate 32,295 of JABUQX010062128.1, forward strand.
TATATATTATATATATTATATTATATAATTAATAATATATATATATATATATAATATATATATATATATATAATTATATATATATATATGATATATATATATATATATTTAATATATATATTATATATATATTAATATTATAGATATATATATATAATATATATATATATTATAATATATATTAAATATATAGTATATATATAATA
>JABUQX010062129.1:0-5000 GCA_015478945.1 Trachelipus rathkii
ATTATTAAATTGTTAGGGATATTATTTTAATAAAAGAAAATTAACAAATAATTATTACTATTCCTACATATTGTGACAGTTAACGTTAACGATTAACGTTAACTTCCGCTACATTCTTTACCGATAAACGCTTTAATGATTAACGTCCGTTAATATTTTTTGTTAACGATTAAAAATTAACCGAGTTAACTTTCTCATTAACGGTGCCCCCCCTTTTATATATATATGTTATATATATATATATATAATATATATATATATATATATTTTTTTTCTTCTATAAATATATACAATAGATATATATATATGTATATATGTATATTATTATTATTATTATTATTATTATTATTATTATATAATATGGATATTGTATATTATGCTGTTATAATAAAGCATTGAAACGGGGAAATTCTTTTACGGACACCCGGTATTGGAGTATTAAATTAATAAGGTCATTTACGCTTTGGGAAGTATTCTTCGGCAAGCGGCAAAAGCATCTGCTATAGGTCAAAGCCTAATTAATTTGTCTGATAAGCTTAATATCATTATTAATATTGTTAGGGATATTATTATAATAAAAGAAAATTAACAATAATTATTACTATTCCTACATATTGTGAAGACGGTTAACGTTAACGATTAACGTTAACTTCCGCTACATTCTTTACCGATAAACGCTTTAATGATTAACGTCGTTAATATTTTTTGTTAACGATTAAAAATTAACGACGTTAACTTTCTCATTAACGGTGCCCACCTTTGTATATATATATATAATATAGATTTCAACTTATTTTATATGAATTTATAATAACTATATACATTCTATAATATATATATATATATTATATATTTATTATTATACTATATAATCTAATTTATAATTGATATATATATTTATATATATATATTATATATATATATAATATATATATATATATATATATATATATATATATATATATATGGTAAAACTTAAGTTTCTGTCTGACCTTCGATTTCCATATATCGATACCGATATCTATCGATATATATATATAATATATATATATATAATATAAACTTATTTATACTTCTATATATATATATATATATATATCTTTTATATATATATATATATATATATATATATATATATATATATCAGCCTCTAGAAGAGCCACAATCCATATCTCAAAAACTACAATAGCTACCGGGAAAAGGAATACATTGCTGGAATGCTGGTACAATTTTAGTGCGGAAAATGTAAAAAAAAAAAAAAAAATTATTTTTAAAATTATAGTAATATGAGTAGAAAGCCTATTTAGAGACTTTTTATACGTTACTCATTAAAATAAATAGACTTTCTAGTAAATTTGTTTTTGTTTTTTTAACTAAAGATACCCCAAGGGTATACCGCACCGATGGCAGGAGTCGGTCTCTCAGCCTTCCGGGGAACTACGGGGTTGGACTATTTCCCCCCCTCCGGGGAGGGTCTCCGGAACCCCCGCTCTTTGGTATTTGGGTGTCGCGGGGGTTCCTCCGCCCCTCCCCTACGGGGTATGGAAAACGTCCCCCCCCTTTTTTCCCCGTCGCTCGAGCCCCCTACATGCCCGTGGTATACCTTTACAAATACCATATAATATATATATAAAAAAATAATATATATAATATATATATATATATATATATATATATATATATATATATATATATATATATATATATATATATATATATATATACTATGTCCCCCGCCGGCTCGAGCTCCCCCCCCCAAAAAAAACAATTATTTATGTTTATTTTTTTTTGCTTTTTTATTTTTTTTACATTTTCCTAACCAAAATTTTACAAGGATGCAAATACTGTATTCCTTTTCCCTGTTAGCTATGTAGTTTTGAGATATGGAATGTGGCTCTTCTAGAGGCTGCCCATATATATATACATTAAACTAATTAAATTAAACCAATCTATAACTGTTGGTTCACTGACATCTAAATAGGTTACTACCCTTGAAACTGTTTCGTTATGTACAAAGAAATACATAATTAAAAGGGCATCAGTGTAGGAAATTCTAATATTTGAAAAAAATAATATTTGGGAGAAACAGTATACTTCGAGCCACAATGTTTACTAGTACAATAAAATTAAAACTTTTCTCCTATTTTGGTAATTTCACATTCTTTGTGACACTTTCTACAAACATTTTTATCTAGTATCAAACTAAAATGTTGCAGCAATGCTAACACGGTATAATCATTCTCACAAATTTGGAATAAATCCTTCAAATTAATAATTTTCAGAAAAATTGGAACAAAAAATACGTCCTTCACTAAACACAGTAAAAACAATTTATGACCTTCAAATTTATATATCCAGTAGATATTTGAAGTTCCAATAATACTCAATGAGTGAAGTCCATCTTTATATATATATAGTACATATATATATATATATAGAAATAAAATATATAAAATTACATACATATAAAAATATATATATATATATATATATATATATATATATATATATATATATATATATATATATAATATATAATATATTTATATATATATACATTTAAATTCCTTGGTATCTTGGGTATAATCGATACACATATATCGAAAATTTTAAAATTTAAATATCGATAGGTCAGAAAGAAACTTAAGTATACCCATATATAGTATATATATATATATATATATATATATATATAATATATTAATATATATATATATATATATATATATATATATATAATATATATTGGTAAAGGTTACTTTTACGCGACACTTCTAGAAAAAAATTGAGGGTTGCCAGATGATGCTCTTAATTTGTTATTCTGCTTGAAATCATAAATGTCGGCTATTTTTCAAGATTTTTAACTATTTAATTATTATATATTTTAATTAATTTTAAATAAATACTTAATTTTAATTAATTACTAAATTAATTAAATAATTAAAATAATGTTTTTTTTTAATAAATTTATAGGTATGAAACTATTTTACTGAAATAAAGTGCTACTCAAATCGTAAATATAGCCTACTTTCGAATATTTATTTATTTTATGTTTTTTGGGGTATACTTAAGTTTCTTTCTGACCTATCGATATTTAAGTTTTAAAATCGATTTTCGATATATGTGTATCGATTATACCCAAGATACCGAGAATCTAAATTTATTCATAGAAACACACACACAACTCATATATATATATAATATATATATACTATATATAATTAATATATATTATAATATTTTATATTAATATATATTATATATATATAATATATATATATATATATATATATATACACACATATATATATAAATATATATAATATATATATATATATATATATATAATATCTCTTTTTATATTTTATATATATATATATATATATATATATATATATATAGTATATATTATATATATATATATATATATATATATATATAATATATAGTATATATTATATATATATATATATATTATATAATATATATATATAAATATATATATATATATATATATAATATATATATTTATAGTATATATATATATAAGATGCTTTATTCATTGAGTTAATATTATTGGAACCTTTCAAATGAAAATGTTTATATAATAAACAAGCGCCATTTTTTTTTTAAATTTTCAAGCGTTATGTTGGGTTCTTATTTTTGTGAATATGAATTTGAATTTGAAGGATTTATTCCAAATTTGTGAGAATGATTATACTGTTAGCATTGCTGCAACATTTTAGTTTGAAACTAGATAAAAGGTTTGTAGAAAGTGTCATAAAGAATGTGAAATTACCAAAATAGGAGAAAAGTTTTATTTTTAATGTACTAGTAAACATTGTGGTTCGAAGTATACTGTTTCTCCCAAATATTATTTTTTTTTTCAAATATTAGAATTTCCTACACTGATGCCCTTTTAATTATGTATTTCTTTGTACATAACGAAACAGTTTCAAGGGTAGTAACCTATTTAGATGCCAGTGAACCAACAGTTATAGATTTGGTTTTTAAGTTTTGCAGACACGTTCATAATATATACATATATGTTGGTTAGGAAAATGTAAAAAAAAAAAAAAAAAAAAAAAAAAAAAAAACAAATTGGATTTTTTTTGGGGGGAGCTCGAGCTAGCGGGGGAATAGTATATATATATTATTTGTAAAGGTGTTGCACGGCAATGTAGGGGGCTCGAGCCGACGGGGAACACAGGGGGGGACGTTTTCCATACCCCGTAGGGGAGGGGCGGAGGAACCCCCGCGACACCCAAATACCAAAGAGCGGGGGTTCCGGAGACCCTCCCCGGAGGGGGGGAAATAGTCCCAACCCCGTAGTTCCCCGGAAGGCCGAGAGACCCCGACTCCTGCCATCGGTGCGGTATACCCTTGGGGTATTCTTTAGTTAAAAAAAAAAACAAATTTAGTAGAAAGTCTATTTATTTTAACGAGTAACGTATAAAAAGTCTCTAAATAGGCTTTCAACTCATATTAATATAATTATTAAAAATAATTTTTTTTTTTTTTTTTTTTACATTTTCCGCACTAAAATTGTACCAGCATTCCAGCAATGTATTCCTTTTCCCGGTAGCTGTTGTAGTTTTTGAGATATGTATTTTTTTTTATATATATATATATATATATATATATATATATATTATATATATATATATTTATATATATTATATATATATATATATATATATATATATATATATATATATATATATATATAGGTGAAGGTTACCATAAAGGAAGAAAAAACTATAGACTTTTGAGGAAAGTTTATTTAGAAGAAAAGTTTACTATATATATGTAGAACATGAAAAGCAGTGTATTTAAAAAAAAAAAAATTTTTTTTTTTTTTTTTTAATTTTTTATATAATTACTTCTAGAGACGCATGCTTTGTCGTGGTACTTTTTAGATCGTGCAACATTTTTTAATGTTTTTTTTTTTTTTTTTTTTTTTTTTTTTTTTTTAATGGGAACCCCAAGGGTATACCGCA
>JABUQX010062129.1:10000-18792 GCA_015478945.1 Trachelipus rathkii
TTACAATAATTAACATTCGATTAATCGCTGTAGTAGTGCCCGCTTTTGACCTCTAGCAGCCTTTTCGATGTGAAGGAATAGAGCTATTTGCTTTAAACTTGGAATATAATGTATATATGGGATAAGGACGAATCCGTGTAAATTTCAAGTCTGTAGGATGTATATAGAGGGGGGTCGCCCCCGAGAGCGAAGGTGAAATATAACGCTACGCCCTTGTGTGTGTGTGTGTCGGGTGAGCAAAGATTAGGCTTAACGACTTCCAATCGAACAGGTGAGTCACAGACGAGTTTTGGTGACCGTAGGTCACCCCTAAGGGGGTGCTGCCCCCCTAGCGCCAAGGTCAAATTCGTCCTGAAAACCCTGTTAGGCTTAACGTATCTGAGTGAAATTTGGATGTGAGTTATATGATGACGTAATCTCGTCGGAGACGAGATTACGTTCCTCTGCGTCCCCCCCCCGTAAGGGGGGGGACGCTGCCCCACAAAAAATTAAAATGATCGTAGAAGATTGAAACTCAGAGAAAGGTTGAAGGAGACGGAGTCGGAGTTGGAGTCGGATTCGGAGACGGAGTCGGAGTTGGAGTCGGATTCGGAGACGGAGTCGGAGTTGGATTCGGTTTCGGAGTCCAGGGACCCCACCGGAGATGGGTCCCCCCTTTGAAAAAAAAGAAGAAGAAATGCATGGAATGCAAAACAGAGAAAGAAGAAGAAGAAAGGAAGAAGAAGGAGGAAGGAAGGAAGAAGGAAGAAGGAAGAAGAATGAGGAAGGAGGAGTCTGAGAAGGATTCAGAGTTGGTAGTGGCATCGGTGCTGGAGCTACTGCGGTGGCAAGTTAATAAACAGTCGTATAACAACAATGTTGGTGTCTTTATATAGGTTATTGGGTGTAGAATTTCGAAAATAATGGTTTCAGAACCAACAAAAAAAAAAAAAAAAAAAAATAAATAAATAAATAAATAAAATTTCTTATTCTTTTTATGTTTATAACTTACAAATTTACGTTTTTACATACCCTAAAGCAGTAAATCACTAAATCAAGCCACCATCCAGCCCCCCTCCTATCACCCTCCTGACCATCTGTGATCTATTGATCTATTGATATTAAGGTCTATTCTATCTATCATTTTTGGATAAATGTTCAATATATCTTAAATTTGTAACTCTAAATGGTGAGTTTTTTGTTTTGATTACCAGAGTATTTTGATGATGTTTTTAACTTTGAAAGTTACCTTTGATTTAGTTAAGTTAAAAATAGACTTAAGTTAAATTTGTGCTTATAATTTGATTTCAATTTCATGGTTATTTTTGTTTACGGAGCGACGTCCTGTTTCTAATCTTAATTCATTTTTGTAAATATGTAAGATGTTTTTATGATAATTATTTGTAACGTTAAATGTAAATTTATTTTTGTATCTAATAATAATGTTCTATATAGAATTTATAACTTTAATATTTGTTAATATTTATTATATATTATGTATTTTAGTTTTCACCTGAAGATGGAAATAGGTTAATTTCCGAAACGTTGTGAATTTTGAATAAAGATTTCTATGTGGAGGGCTCTGGTGTTGCTTTTCCTCATCAAATTAAAATTCCCATCACATAGTAACTGGATCGACTCTATTCGTCGGAAATATGGCCAAGCTGCACCTAAGACTATCAGACATTTCGAGAGCCTTTCATTTAGATTGGAGAAGAGAAGACTGGACGTCGCTTTTTTGAATACATGTAAGGCTTATGGCGTATTCCTAGTTTTATTAAATTTAAACTTTTTTCCAAACGCTTATATAACTGCAATATTTACAAGGGTTTTCAATTTAAACTATTGAATAATGAAATAGATACACTCACACGCAGATACACACACACCACGCTATGACACTTATACACACATACACCCGCCCATAGGCACTTACACTCACCCATAGACACTTACACTCACCCATAGACACCTAAGCTTACACTCACACACATATACACTTAAACACACACACACACACTCGATATTTTGATGCCTCAGCTTTGATGCCTCAGCTTTGATGCCTCAACTTTGATGCCTCAGCTTTGATGACTCATCTTTGATGCCTCATCTTTGTTGGCTCAACTTTGTTGGCTCAACTTTGATGGCTCAACTTTGATGACTCAGCATTATTGATGACTCAACTTTGATGACGTCATCTTTGGCGGTTCATCTTTGATGGTGTCATCTTTGATGACTCAGCATTATTGATGGTTCAGCTTTGACGGTTCAACTTTGATGGTTCCCAATCACCGTAAGAAGTATCTAGGGGTGTTCTATGAGTATTCTATGAGTGCCAGGTGAGTGTCAGATGAGTGCCAATGAGTCTCAATGATTGCCAAATGAGTGCCACATAGTGCCAACTGAGTGCCATTTTTTTCAAGCCTTTTCTAGCCTCCCCTTAGCCTAGAATAGGCCCTATATTGGTGGTCTACCCCTAGTTATAGGTACGTAGGATTCGATTGGTGGTATATTATAAGTTGCTAGGATGCTTCCTAGTATGAGTTAACATTTTTTCTAGCACTTCTAGCATGACAGAATATATATCTATAGAGTTTACAAATTTGAGCAGTGAACGCAAAACGTTTCTGAAGTCGCGTCCCGCAGCTGAGCCCCCCCGGGGCGGCCCGAAGCGCAATATTTCCGCGTTACCGCCGCCGCGTGAGCCCGCAGGCGCAATATTCCGGCGTCCGCCGCATGCGCCCGCAGGTGCAATATTACAGTGCGAACGACAAATATGATATCAATGTAAACTATTCAAAGAATTTCTTTTCAAATATACTATGAGTCAATCATCATTTTTTACTTCATACTTAAACATTTTTTTATTAAAACATTTAAATTACATACCTTAAAGCAGTAAAACAGTAAATCAATAACGCTGTTGCCTAGCAACAAAGGGATTAGTAGGCTTTTGTTTTACTGCTTTACTGCTTTAACTCATATATTTATTAACATTATGTCATACATTACATACCTTAAAGCAGTAAAACAGTAATCAATAACGTGTTTGCTAGCAACAAAAGGGATTAGGTAGGCTTTTGTTTTAACTGCTTTACTCTGCTTTAAACTCATATATTTATTAACATTATGTTTTCTTTTATATTTTTTATTTTTGTTTTAATACTTTTTATTTATTATTATTTTTATTATTTTTATTATATTTATTTCTATTTTTATTTTTGTTTTAATACTTTTTATTTATTAATTTTAAAATTTGTATTTAAGAAAAAAAATTCTATTTTATTTTTTTATAATCATTTTATTTTACTAAAATTGTACGAAATTTTATTAAAAACATATACTTTACAGACCTTAAAGCAGTAAAACAGTAAATCAATAGCGCTGTTGCTTAGCAACAAGGGGATTAGTAAGGTTTTATTTTACTGCTTTACTGCTTTACTGCTTTAATTAATTTCATTATTCATTATTCACTTGACGAGTAATGGATGTGGAGAAAATGTGGAGAAGTTTCCCCCGGCCCCCCCTTTAAAACCAAATGTCCTTGTAGCAGGGCCGACAGGATGTGGTAAAACCTTTCTATTATTAAATATTTTAAAGGAAATGGAGATTTTTGAGCATATACCGGTAAAAATAATATGGTGTTATAATGTTTATCAGGAAAAATTTAAGGAATATAAAGATGTTATTCAATTTCATGAAGGCATATACGATATTAGATCATTGGACAATATACAAGGACATAAAATTATTGTATTAGATGATTTAATGCACAAATTGAATTTGGAAATAGCAGAAGCGTTCACAGTTTATTCTCACCATCTAAATATCTCTGTGTTTTTCATAACACAGAATATTTTTCATCAAAGCAAGCATATGCGAAGTGTTTCTTTAAACACTCAGTATTTACTGTTGTTTGGACAGAGAAGAGACATGAGTCAAATTAATGTATTGGCAACTCAAATGTTTCCCCTTCAAAGGAAAGAGTTCTTAAAAGTATATAAAGAGGTTACTTCGACCCCCCACGGTTATTTGATGTGTGAACTTCACCCCAAAAACACGCACAGAGTGTTGCTCCGTACCAACATTCTACCCTATGAGATAGAAACTGTATACATACCTGAATAATGAGTGCTCTAGTTGCAAAGTATTTAACTCTTATAAAAAAATTTAAAAAGCTGAAACCATCTGAAAAACGTAAACTAATTAGTGAGGATGAAAAATTCATCCAGTGTGTATGTGAAGTCTGTTTAAATCTTATAAAAGGAAATGTTCCTTTAAACAAACCTCAGAAGGTAAAGCTACGTCGTTATAGAAACATCATTAAAAAACTCTCCCTCAACATAAAAAATCTGAAAAATAAAAAGAAGTTACTACAGAGAGGAGGAGGCGTATTCCTACCATTACTCTTCTCCGTTATAGCTCCACTGATAACTAAGTGGTTGTCCCCATGATGAAGAAGGTTGCTGTACTTCCATATAATGAATATGAGAAAATGAAGTATAATAATACAGCATCTGTACAGAATTCAGTTCCTCAGATTCAGCATTCACAACCTCTATATGAACAGTTATTACCACGCACTGTGCAAAATTCACAATCACAGTTTCATCATTCACAACCCCAATATATGCAGATATTACCACACAATGCATTGACATTACAACCTCTTTCACATCAACAACAACAGTTGCACCAACAGAATCCTTATATTGTGAACGACTCATTATCTTTTCAGCAGCCTCTACCTCATAGCTTATATGATCCTAAAGTTGAACAGATAGCCAATTACGAGAAAGAAGTGTACAGGATATTAAATTCAGACATTAACATCCATGAGAAACGCATCTTATACCAAGATGCCATACAAAAATTGATAGATCTTAAAGACTTGCATCTACATCCATCACTACGTAACCCGCTATCCGATGATGTAGATATACCTAATGAAGTAAAACTTGAAGTGAAAAATGAAGATAAATTTAAAAATATCCTAGAGGAGAGCTTACCTGTTAGAGTGCGTAATTCAGGATAGCTTTTATATAAATATTTTAAAAAGAAACAATTAATCTTTGAATGAAAGCAGGGCAGATCGTAATTGATGATGAAATAGTTAAAGGTTCAAATATTGTTGACTTGATATCTGATCTCTCACGTGTAACTGGAAGAAAGGCCCTGTAAAAGGATAGAATGATATCAAACAAGAACTTCAGACTATTAATTTCCCCAGAACTTTAATCTTAAATACAAGGCGATTAGCAGACTTAGATAATATCCCCATGACACCTAGACCTGATTCAAGTCCATCAGGCACTTCTTACGCATCAGATAAATTTAAACGTGTTACCAGAGGAAGAATAAGAAAAACACCTTATAATAAACCTAGTTGGATTAAATCGTAATTATGTATTATCATATATATATATATATATTTAGTTGTAATGTCTGTGTATAAATAAATGTTATTTTAAACCTTTTTCTTTATCCCTTGGGACTTTATATCACATTTTTGTGACAAATATAATATATTATATTATATATATATATATAATATATTATATATAATATTATATATTATATATATATATATATATATATTATATATAATATATATATATATTAATATAAAATATATATATATATTATATATTTATATATATATATATATATATAATATATATATATAATTATATATAATATATATATATATTTATTTTATAATATATATATTATATATATACGCTTACACGTGGTCAGTAGTTCAGATGGAGGCGAAGGAGGTGGTTGATAAGTATTACTTCAATCTGAGGGAACCAAATAGTTTTGGGGGTTTCACTAGGTTTGCCTTAAGGTTTCCTAATATTGAGAAAAAGAGTTAAAAAAAAATAAAAAATATTAGAGGGTGAAGAGGTATTTTACTCTACATAAACCTAGATGAAAAAAATTTCTACGCGGAAAACCATAGCTCCACAGGTCGCATAGTGTATGGCAGATAAATTTAACTGAAATGATTAAATATAGTTCTTATAATGAAGGATTTCAATACATACTTTTTACTATTGACGTATACTCTAGATACTTATGGTTAAAGCCATTAAAAGATAAAAAATCCAAGACTGTGAGTGATGCAATGAGAGAAATTATAGAAACGGAATGTAGGTGGCCTAAAATGTTCTGGTCAGATAGGGGCGGTGAGTTCTTAGGTCACGAGTTTCAAGAATTAATCAAAGAGTATGATATAGGGTATTACAATACATTCTCAGTAAATAAGGCAGCTATAGTTGAAAGAGTCCAGCGCACGATTAAAGAGCGTATGCATAGGTATTTTACTAAAATGAATACTTTTAAATATATTGATATACTTTAAAGACAACACCTTTAGAAATGTTAAAGCTAGATAAACCTGATATACAACAGGGTAAAAAAGTAAGAAAAATTAAAGATAATTCAGGAGTAAAGGTGAATGACTATGTAAGAGTATCTCGTATAGATGAAAGGTTTAGAAAAGGATACGAAGCCGGATGGTCTACAGAAGTTTTTAAAGTTTGTAATATACGTAGCTTCCCTACTGATGGTTTAAAATTATATTACCTGGAAGATTTAGATGGTGAAAAGATAAAAGGAGGATTTTATAAACAGGAAATACAGAAAGTACGATTTAATCCTGAAACTCACGAATATAAAATAGAAAAAATATTTTTTCAGAAGATCTGCTGAATAAACAGTATTTGGTGAAATGGGTGGGTTACCCTGCTAAGTTTAATACTTATATAAACAAGCAAAGTGAAGATTAGAAGCTTAATCAGTTGTCCATTATAACGCATGGAGAGTGTTGAATCACTTATATTTACACTCTCGCCGTCTTCGGCTCTTTGGATTTACACCCTGATAATAAACTCTCGGATTTTACAACTGTGTTAATGAATCCTATACAACTTGAAAGAGAGGTATACGAAGTAGGATTATGTGAAATGATATTAAACACAGACATAGAAAATTTACCTCACAATCTATTCTGGATGGAGGTGTACAGAAGTGTAGAATGTGTTGAAACTATATTACAAGTGAAAGATACTCGTGATCTGAAAAGGACTACAATTGGTACAAAGCTGAATGCGACTACATTTGGTACAAAAGAATACTTCTTTGAAGAATTTGTTCTGCGGAGGGCATATTTTAAATCGGTACCTGCTATTTTTAGTTATTTAAACGATCTCTTTGATATGAGTATTATGTGTAAGGACTTGGTATACAAAACTGATATGCGTACCTATGAAGATAAAGTAATAATATCTTTAAGATCGAAAGTAAGTGTAAACCTGCGAGACCGTGATATGTTTTTTCTCAAACGATCACCATGGCAACGTAAACATATCCGTAAACGGTATGGTGAGTTGGATATACTTCATGATATCCCTACTATGTTGAAGAGGGTTATACTATCTGTGGAGAATAACCCCATGACTCGACATGAACAAAACGACGAGGGAGACCGAGTACTGCATTATACATGTACCCCATCCGAGATGCTCAACCATCCAGGTATGGCTTATGTATATACAAATATAATTGATCATCAATATGTAGGTAATACTAAAGCTCCTTTATTAAGAGTAGTATATTTTCCCAAAGAGAGTAAAGTTATAACATTCCCTAATGTTCATTATCTTCCTCTGAATAGATCAAATTTTGACTCTGTACGCTTGCATATAAAAGATGTAGAAGGAAATCCCTTCCCCTTTACATACGGGGCATTGTTGTGCAAAGTACATATTAGAAAGAAACAGATGCAGTAACTACAGCATAATGGAATATATATAAGAGGTGTAGTCAGATATATTTTTTCATTCATTAACATACTCTCACAGTGTAAAGATAGTATAAGAAAGACGCTCCTGTAATAATGGAAGATGAAAGGGTGTTCAGAGGGTCAAAAATGCAGAGGGGGTATGGTCTGGGTGGATTTTTTGCCAAGTTATGGAGAAGTGCAAGGCCTCTACTCAGGAGAGGTGGGGAATATATAGGTAAAAAAGCTATAAGAACAGGTTTGCATACTATTCAAGATATTGCGGCAGGAGCTAACCCCCGTGCATCATTAAAAAGACGTATTGCCGATGTTTCAGATGAGATGTTGGATGATGTTAAGCGTAAAATAAGACGTAAAATGTCAGGTCAAGGTCGAGGGAACAAGAAGATTGTCATAAAGAAAAAGCCTAAGCGGAAAAAAACTCTAAAGAAAAAATGTATTGATGTATTTGCTATTTAATTACTAACTGTTAACTTTTATACGAGATGTGTATTACTGTATATAAGTAATGTTTTTCATGAAAATGTTCATTATACGACCAGAACTCGCACATACAAGATGCATTTCCTTCATCCTTCTAGTCCTGATTGTTGTAAGAGTGAATTGGATCTCTTCTCCATGAACCCTACACAGATTAGCGTAAGCGATTCCAACTTTATCAGTATTAATCCTATGCATTCAATTACCAATACAGATGTTCCTCTAGAGTTCAATATTCCAGGCACTTCTGATCAATACCTAGATCCATCTAATGTGTTTTTATATGTAAAAACGAAATTGACAAAACCTGATGGTACAGATCTTCTTTCGGGTGATGACCATATAGTATATACAGAATCAAATTTCCTGTATACATGTTTTACCCAGGTTGAAGTCTATCTTAACGGAACTTCACTAGGTGCGTCAGCGGCTAATTATCCTTATAGAAGCTATATAGAGCATTTGTTAAATTATTCAGACGACGCTAAACAATCTCATCTCCAATCATGTGGTTTTTATAGTTTCA
>JABUQX010062130.1:0-12500 GCA_015478945.1 Trachelipus rathkii
CGCTTCACCTAACGGCATACAAACGTAACCTATTCTCTCTTTTTCAAGCATATCTCTCTATCATATCAATGTTAATTTTTACATTAACAACTGATTTACGTAACATTTAGACTATCATTATCATTTCGGATAAACATAGTGCAAAATGAGTTCTTTATATATAACCATTGAATATATGCTAACATAACAAGGTTTTCATATTAATATAACTAACATTGGCATAACCCGAACTAAGAAAATAATGTACAACATTTCCGAGCTTCTAACTTTAGCTTAGCAAGAGCAAAGTATTTAACATTAACAAAGCTCCACACTTAACACCTGTAAAGTAACTAACATTGCATAAAGACGTAACCTATTCGTACTTTTTCCAAGCATACGCATATCTCTAACATATTAACATTTAATTTACATTGACATGGCGTAATATTTAACAAGGATTTATCATAATCTTGACCAATTATCATACAAACCACCGAATAATTGTAAACATAACAAAGTTTTAGCCAAACATAACACAAAAATAAGTTCTTTATATACTAACCATGAATATATGTAACCAACAAAGCTTTTTTAGCGTCAATAGACTACACCACTATCATAGCGCAACTAAGAATATAATGTACAAAGGCAAACCTAACATACCTCGCGTATGAATAATCAGCTAACATCCTGAAAATTCCCTACTTGTCAAAGGTAAAGTAGCTAATAGGTCACACAATACTCGATATGTTCCTACTTTTCTCACATATCAGCAACAGGTAAACCCGCATCATCTAACAAAATCCCTTAACGACCAATCTATCAAAGATACCAACATCAGGAACTATGAATTAACACCATCTTCATCAAAGTGTCACTCGTTTTTGAGTATAACATCAATTGTCCTAGAATATAAACATGACATTCAGCAAATTCTAGGAGGCAAACCCTAACATTACCAGCAAAAAGAAACTTAACCTGGGCTCACGTTTCTAACACATCATCGTCAGTTAACACGGTAATATCTTATTACAAAAACTCATCGTTTCTCTAACAAAATCAGTGTTCAGTACTACGGCATTTCTTGTCTTCGTGACATATTTAACATAGCATTGCCCTAACTTACCGAATCTTGGTTTTTCTGTAATTAATCAGTAAAAATCAAACCACCCTTCCCTGCAGTCCCCTACCGTCCCACCCGCCTGAGATCTATTGAACTATTGATTCAAGTCATGTTTGTATCATTTTGAACAAACATAACATAAAAATAATTTCTAAGTAAGCTTTATTACTGAGAAAACTTTGTTACGTCAACATGTATTGTTTGATGTTTGTATAAAGAACTTGATTTTATGTTATGTTTATCCAAACATGACAATTTTAGTAAAAATTAGACCTTAATCAATAGATCAATAGATCACAAATGGTCAGGAGGGTGGCAGGAAGGGGGCTGGATGGTGTTTGATTTACTGATTTACTGCTTTAGGGTATGTAAAAACGTAAATTTATGAAGTGCATAAACATAAAAAGAATATGAAATTTTATTTGTTATTTATTTATTTATTTATTTATTTATTTTTATTTCTTGATGGTTCTGAAACCATTATTTTCGAAATCTGCAGACTCATAACACTTATATAAGGACATCAACATTGTATCATTACACTAATATTATTTAATAACTAGGCTGCCCGGAACCACTTTTTCCAGTGCAGCTGTCTGCTCTCACTGAGTCAGACTCCAGCCCTCTTTTTGCACCTTCCTCATTCTTCTTCCTTCCCTTATTCATCTTTTTCATCTTCTTCATTCCTCCTTTGTTTTTGCACTCTGTGCTCTTTTTCAGAGCTTGAGATTACCAATGGGGGGTCCTGGGCACACCATGGACTTTATAACCGGCATCATATTCGAACTGACCTCGATAACCCTTATAGGACACCAATTGACCATTATACAGCTGTTTATTAACTCGGCTGCAGTGGCTCCAACACCGGTGCCGGGGGCTGCTGTCACTGGATTTGCCTCAGTGTTTTCTAGTCAAGCTCTGAATCACCTCTCGCAAATTTTTATCCATTACGAACTCGATTTTTAATGGGGGTGCAGGGTCCCCATAGGGGAGTTATATGGGATTATAACATCTGTGATCTGCGACGAGGTTACCTCATTCTCCCGCTTACTACTGCGAGTACAACAATACGATAACTCTAACCAGCCTTGGTGCATATATCAGTTCGAAAGAACCGGATGCGAAGAAGCAGCCGCGGTGGAATCTGGAGTCGGGCGCGAAAAACGATCCCTTACACAGGGATCATTTTCTACAAACTCAATTCGATTTCCTTCGAAATCGAATCTTCGACGTAATAATAATAATACTAATAATAATAATAATAATGTGTATGTGTATGCACATCGCGCACATATTATCTACCGGACCCTGCGTCGGTGCGGTGATGCGGACCCGAAACCGGAACCCGGAATCGCGGCCGGAACCGAAGGCTGAGACGGTGCTGCTACTAAAACGCTGCTGCTGCTGCTGCTGCTGAGGATTTTCAAGCATAACTTCGTCATCGTGGATTCGAACGCAATGCAAGGCTCTGACGCAGGAGGAGATGCAGAAGGTGACAAAGGATACGTAGAAGGGCTATTAAAACAACTCAGAAGTGTTTCCTTCGGAAACACTTCTTCGACGTAATAATAATAATAATAATAATGTGTGTGTGTGCGCGCTGACGTAATCTCGTCTGCGACGAGATTACGTCATCACGCTCGATCCCAACTCTCGTTAGGCCTAAACTCAGCCACTCAGATCAAGCAACAAAGGCGTAAGCGCAATATCGGCGTCCACCCTCGGGGGTGACCCCCCCCTCTCTATATACATCCTACAGACTTGAAATTTACACGGATTCGAGCTTATCCATATATAGATCCACTTTGTTCAAGGTTTAAGGCAAATATATCTGCCCTTCCTTCATATCGAAAGCGCAGTGGTCAAACCGGTGGAATACTACTATATATATGTAATATGCAATAATAATATAATAATAATAATAACAATAATATATATATATTATATATATATATATCAATGTAATAATAATATATGTATGTATATATATAATAATGTACCGGTGTGTATATGTAAATATGTATATATAATAATAATAATAATAATAATATATGTATAATATATATATATGTATTATAATAATAATAAAAATAATATACAATAATAATATGCAGATATCATGTGAAGCTCATAAATCAAACTTTAGTAAAGTACCATTACTCACTCATATATATGTATATATAATATAAATCTCTAACAATAATATAATAATATGTATACTATGTATATATGTATATGTATGTAATAATATGTAACAATCTGACATACTCATCTTATATATATTTTTTCCATATATATATGAAACTCAAATGCTAGATGCAAGAGTTTTTAATTTTATAAATAAATTTAATAACAATTTATTTATCTTTTAATTTTTTACTTATTAATTTATTTAATACTACGCTTTGTTGTCTATATTTCGAGTAAATAAATTTGGAAAAAAAATAATTTTTTTATATCCTTTAATGCTTTTACAATCAAAACTTTTCATCTCTTTGATGTTTGAATGTTTTAGTGAAATGAATTCAAGTTTAAAGTTTAAAGAATTTTTATTTATTTTTTATTTTTATTGAAGAATTTTTTTTTTTTAAATTTTATTAAAGAATTTTTTTTTAATTTTTATAAAGAAATTTTTTTTTTGTATAAAGTTTAATTTTTTTTTTTTTATGTCAATTTTAATTGTATTTATCTTATTTTATTTAATTTTTTTTTAAAGTATTCTTTTTTAATTCTTATTGTTTTCTAAATTATTTTTTATTACATTTTTATTTTAAAATTTTAAAGTTAAGAATAAATTTTTGTGTCTGTTTTAATTATATAAATTTAATTTGTTTAATGTTTTTTGACATTTTTTTTTACTTTTTACTAAATTTATTTTTCTTATAATTTTATTTTGAAAGTTAAAATAATAATTGTTCAATTTCTCCTTCCATCACTTTTAGAAATTTAATCATTTATTTTTATTTTCATCATTATTATTATTATTATTATTATTATTATTATTATTATTATTATTATTATTATTATTATTATTATTATTATTATTATCATATTGCTTCTATTATCATTGTTGTTATTATTACTTATTAAGTAAATAATCTTCTCATTATTATTATTATAATTATTATTGTTGTTATTTTTTTTGTGTGTGTGTGTGTGTGTGTATTTTTATTATTATTATTGTGTGTATGTGTGTGTATTGTGTGTATTATTATTATTAGTGATATTATTATTATTATTATATTATTATTATTATTATTATTATTATTATTATTATTATTATTATTATTATTATTATTATTATTATTATTATTATTATTATTATTATTATTATTATTATTATTATTACTAACATTTATCATAGTTTTTATCAGTTTTAAACGTCCTTATAGCTATTTCTATAAATATACGTCGTTCTTAATATCTTTAATTGTTTATTTTGTTTCATTGTTTTATTTTTTATATATTTAATTTTCATCATCCTCTCTCCTCATATATATATGCATAAAATATATATATATATATATATATATATATATATATATAGCTATATTATTGTGTGTGTGTGTATTATACAATCACCTTTGTCCCGCTTGAGCGGGGTAGTGGTGCGTACAGCCTCCCTCATTCACACCCCCTCTCATCTCGCCCTCACCCCCCTCCTCCTCTATCCCTCGCCAACACCCTACCCTCTTCCTCCCCCATCCCTCCCTCCTCCAGCATCTCTTTTATTCCATCCATCCACCTCCTTCTTGGTCTCCCCCTTCCCCTCCGCCTCCCAAACTCTTCTAACCACTCTCTGTTCCTCCATTCTCACTAAATGCCCATACCATCTTAACATTCCCTTCTCCACTCTTCTCACCAAACCATTCCTCGTATACATCTCACTCCCTCGCACCTATTCCTAATCCTCTCCCTTCTACTAACCCCACAAACCGCTCTCAACCCCTTCATCTCAAATACTTCCAACTTTTTCCTGGACCTGGCATTCAACCCCCACGTTTCACACCCGTACAATACCGCTGGTACACAGATTTTCTCGAACATACTTATCTTGACTTTCTGTGATAGATCCCCCCTTTCCATATTTCTCTCAGTCAGACCACTCAAAGCTCTCATTTACTTCACCTATTCATCAACTCTATCTCACTCAGCTTTCCCTCCCCGCACCACCCAACTCCATCCCTAAATCTATACAAAACCTTTGCTTTATTTTCAATACTACACCCCTATAACGCTCCAACCTCTAACACCTCCTCCTCTACACTCTCCTCCTCCTCAAACACTAACACTTTGCTCTTACCACCTGGTTTATTTTTCAGCCCCTTTTGTCTACATTCTCTCAAACTCCCTCACCAAATACCTCAGCCCTTCCGCGCTCTTCGCCACTAGGGCAGTATCGTCTGCAAACAGTATCATGTTCACTTCCCTTCCTATCATTCCCATTCATCAATTCCACCTCCCTCCCCTCCCTCACCATTCCTCTGCAAACACTCTCCATAAACAAATTGAATAAGCCACGGCGACATTACACACCCCTGCCTCAATCCACACACCATCCCAAACATCTCACTCTCCCCTCCTAACACTCTCACACACATTCTACTATTCCTATAAAAGCCTTAATACCTTTCCCTAAATTACCCCCACCCCATTTTCCTCCAACACCCTCCACATTTCACCCCTATTCACTCTATCATATGCTTTCTCTAAATCTAAAAAACATCTCCCTTTCCTCTCTATACTTTTCTCCACAAGCATCTTTAATGTAAACACTTGATCCACACACCCTCTTCCCTCCCTAAACCCTCCTTGTTCTTCCCCCATTCTCCCCTCCGTTAAACCTCTTACTCTCTCAATCAGTATTCTTCCGTACACTTTCCCTACCACACTTACTCGGCCCCTGCCTCCGAACTCGCTTCTCACCCCTTATACAGGGGGACCAAACAACCATCCTCCCAATCCTGTGGTACCTCACCACTCCTCCAACATATATTATACAATCTATACAGCCATTCCTCCACCCCTCTACCTCCCTTCTGCAACATTTCCATTCTCACACCATCCAGACCTGCGGCCTTTTTTTCCTTTATTCACAGCCCTAATAATTTCCTCATTTGTATTTCATCCTCCCCCTCCCTCCCCACTTCATTCCCCATCTCCTCACCTCTTGCATTTCTTCCCCTACCCCACCCTTCGTCCAATAGTCCACTAGTACTCCCCCACACCTCTTCTCACCTATCCTCTCTCCTCCTATCCACTCCCCATCTCTCCTTAATCCTCTCCCCCAACCCCTCCTTCCTCTTCTTCTTTTTTTATTAACTTCTTTCCAAAACATCTTACTTTTCAAAATTTTCCGTCACTCTTCTACACCATTCCTTTGCTCTTCTCTTCGCCCTCTCCACCGCCCTCTTTGCTTCCTCTCTACTAATCCTTCTATATTCCTCCCAACTATCTTCTCTCCTACTTCCCAACCATTTCACATAGGCCTCATTTTTCCTTTTCACCACCTCCTTCACCTCCTCCCTCCACCATTCACTCCCTTTCTTCTGCTTGCACCCACCCTTTTTCCTCCATACCCTTCTAGCCTCTTCACATATTGCCTCTTTAAATCTCATCCACTCTCCCTCCACCTCCCCAATTCCCGTCCCTCTCCACGTTTCTCCACCTGTCCTCCATACCTCTCCTAAACTCCCTCTCTCCAATTTTTCCACCTTTATCACTTCCACTCTCTTCTTTTTTCTCCCCTCTCCCTAACCATCACCTCTCCTCCCACCCTTATCCTGGCAACCACCAAATATCCGATATCCCCCCCCGCCCCTCTAAATACATTTACATCTAATAATCTATCTCTATCCTTCCCATTTACACACATAATCTAGTAACCTTCCCCCGTTATCTCACTCTTCCATGTATACTTATGATTCTCACTTTTTTTAAACCACATTCCCCACTATCATTCTTCTTTCGACACACAACTCTATCAGACTTTTCCATTAACATTCCTCTCCCCTACCCCAAAAAGGTCTATTTCCATTCTTCCACCACTTATTCTCTATCAGATCTCCCAATAGACAGATTTTATCATTTACCCCAAAACTTTCCCAACACTCATTCAGCTCCTCCCAAAATCTTTCTCTCTCCTCTCGCTCCATTCACTGGTGCGTACGCACATATAAAAACCCACATTTCCCCCAATTTCTTTTGCCCACAATCTAGAGCTCACCTGTTTACACAGTCTCACCTTATCCCACATCTCTTCCTCATAACTATTCCCACCTTCCCTCGCACTCTCTCTCGTTCACCCCAGTCATACCTTGTATTCCTCCACCATAGTGTCTCTCTTTCCTGCGCTTTCAACTTAGTCTCTGTATCCCTAGCACATCCCAACCTTTTTTTCCTCTGAAGCAATAAGCTATTCCCTCTTCAAATCCTCGTTTACCCCTCTCACGTTCATACATCCCACCCTAATTACCACTCTCCTCCCCATCTTTCCCTATTTCTATAGATAACTCACTCAGGCTGTACGCTTTATGGGAACCCCCACCCTTGGTAATTCCCAATACCAAGGGCTACCACCCCGCTCACCAACCCACAATATCAACAACAAAATACGTTAAAATAATATAAGACACAATAAAAGGTTAATTACTTAAAAACTCCTTAAAATCACTTCCAATAAAAGAAAAAGGTTAAAATGACAATATACAGTAAAAATATAAAAGGTTATAACCTACACTATCAATTTATATTTCTTCCCACCCCCCTTCCCCCTCCTCCTCCCCCCTACTCCCTCCCTTTTCTTTCCTCTTTAAAATTTACACGTTAAAAATTTTATCCATTAAAAATAAAAAAAAACTTTATTAATTTTGATTCTTTTAAATTATATATAAAATTATATATATATATTTGCTATATATATATATATATATATATATATATATATATATATATATATATATATATATATATATATATATAACATATATATATATATATATATATATATATATATATATATATATAAATAATTTCAATTTTTTAACTTTTTCAAATTAATAACTATTCCTTTAAGTTTTTAATTCCGTAAGAGTTTTTTATTTATTTAACCTCAATGATGCTCTCAAAAATACGACATTAAATTTTGTTGCGGTGTAAACTATCTCCCAAACTTATGATATTGGACAATTTATATATAAATGTCGAGTTACTTATAATATATGATTATAACATTTGCTTAATTCTTCTGAACAGTTCACTTAAATGCCTGCAAATCCTCTCTTGTTAAATCCCCCTTAATTCAACTTCCATAATGAGTTACTGTGTAACTCTAACAAAAATTTCAACTACACAAACTATCTTTATATATTTTTTTCTTGATACTGGTTTCTACTAACGATACGAGTCCACCTCTTTAAACTTACAACCAAATTATTGAGTGCAGTTAGTTTTTTTCTGATTCTTAAATAGTTTGCTATGTTAGGTAATGTACATCAATTCCAACACATTGATCGAGTCAATAATAATGTATGAATTCAACATTTGCTGTAATTCTTCTAAACAGTTTACTTCAATGCCTGCAGATCTTCTCTTGTTACATCCACCTTAATTCAACTTCCACACCGAGTTACTTATAACTCTAACAAAATTTCCAACTACAACAAACTATTTTTATATATATTTCCTCTTCTTGCTTTTTTATATATATTTTCTCTTCTTGATAATGGTTTCCACTATAGATACGAGTACACCTCTTTAAACTTAAAACCAAATTATTGAGTGATGTTAGTTTTTTCGGATTCTTAAACAGTTTGCTATGTTAGGCAATATAAATCAAGTCCAACACATAGATCGAGTCAAACACCCTAAAACAAAACATTAATGTACATAACAGATTGTATAATTTCTATTAAGCTTACAGTTTTAACAAAGTTATCAAATTTTTCGATACACAGTTTAAATCGAGTGTTAATATTCCAAATACAAAGTTCGTAAAGTTTAAAGTAAGCTTATAAATTTTAATAAAGTTTCATTCACAAAGTCCAAATCGGTGCAATCAAATTCGAGAATCTCACAATATAAAAAAAAGCTACGTCTTTATAAGATAATTATAATTTCACAGTTTCTTCAATTACCGATTATACAAGTCACAAATTAATTCACTTTAAATTCTTAAACTTTTTGACCATTTAGGTCCTAATATCTTATTAATGTTGTCAACAAAACACCTTCTCAGAGCTTTCTTTTAAAGACGTCTTGACCCTACGGTCTCTTTTGTATATATATATATATATATATATATATATATATATATATATATATATATATAATATTATATATATATTTATCTAAATATATATAGAATTTACAAACCTTATTATATACATATATATATATATATATATATATATATATATAATAATTTCTTAATATATATATAATAAAAATATATATAATCTATATTTAATATATATATATTTATATTATATACTATATATATATATATATAATATATTATAGTCTATATTATCTTGTATATAATATATCTAGTATATATAATATATATTAGATATATTAATATAGTTATATATTTATATATTGAGTAAGTATTATATATATTATATATATATATATATATATATATATTTCAAAAAAAATAACACCGTTAAGAATCTATTATTTATGTACTAATGCATGTTTCTCTATTAAAAAAATCTAGTTTTGCATTCAAAGAAGCAAGAGTATGTTGCATTGAAGAACAGATACCAAACAATCCTATTCTGCCTACCCATGACGAATGCGGGCTGATATCTGCCACCAGAATAACTGGTGGCGAAGATTTCTTGGTAAGTGTTTTTGAGGTGCTTAGAGCTAGGATGTTGGGACTAGGTTAGCAGCATTTTACTAAGTTTTTACTTTTCTTATTAAATGTTATAATATAATAGGGCTCTGCCGTGAGTTGTGGTGATAACAGTAAAAGAAAAAAAATCTATCGTTGGAGCTTTTGTACCTTGCGTTCAGTTTCGTAGAAGTAGGAGAGATTACGATGTGGGAAAGAGAAGGATGGAGCGAAGCAGAGAACCCCTCCCCTCTTCCACGACGACTCTGAGACGAAAAATTCTAGACTCCACATTTCAAGCCCTCAAAAAAGCAAAAAACAAATTATATAACCCAATAAATACTACTGACACTTCACAAAAATCCTTTCTCCCCCTTCCCATATCCCCCCCAAAACATACAAAATATTTCAAACTAATGTATAACATCCTCTAAACTCTACCCATTAAAAAGATTTCATTTCCGAAAGAAACCACAAAACAGCACACAGTTCTACACAGTCCTGCATAATTCGTCTCTAATCTAACGCGGGGGAAACTCATGATTTTAAGAGGAGAACTGACCAACATAAGCACGATTTGAGAACGGATAGTATAAACTCTGCCCTCACAAGCCATAGATCAACATTTAATCCCATCATTAATATAGACCGAATAACCCCAATAATTTACATCAATGATCAACAAAAAAGACGTATGGAAGAATCATATTGCATTAAAAACAGCAAAAACTTCAACAAGCAACAAGGAGAAACATAAATCGATTATATCCAGAATTCCATAATGGCATCAACCAAATATTACAAAAAAAATAGACAAAACATTAACCAACTAAAAATAATTCACAGAAAAAAAGTAAATTGAACTTCCGACAGAGACACTTGAAAAAGGTCCCAGAAAGGAACGAAATATTGTGTTCCTTAACTGTTAGGATTGTCAATTTATCCTCATATTATTTTATTGATCTTAATATGTGTAATTAACAAAATAGTTTTTAATAAATTGTGTGTGATTGTGAAGTACATTAAAGGGCAAAATAATATATTATATATATATGTATTTAATTATATTATTAAGTATGTTAATAGTATTATTTAATATATGATTTATATACTATATTTATATATATTATAATATATATATATCTATTATTTATATATAAGTTATATACTATATATATATAAGATGGTGTTGCCAATCTTGGCTAGTTTGGTGGTTGGGCTACTTGGCAAGACAGGAGGTCTCTGATAAAGGTTAAATGTGGAGGAGAACATTGATACCAGGCGCCGTCCGTATCAGCCAATCATCTAACTGCTTTGTCAGGGACTAAGAAAACCAAAATTAGTTCCAGATTTGTAGTGTCTTATTAGTAAGAAAGAATCTTTGCATCTGATAATGGCTTTTGTTTTCTTCTCTGAGAGAGCAGTTGGATTTTTGGTTTACAATTTTTAACTGTTGATTTTTAATTAATTTCTTAATAAAAAAAATTGTATAAATTTTTTCTTGATCTATTGTCATTCACCAAAGATTTTACAGTTTTGTAAATGTAGAACTAAAAGCTTTCGTATGAGGAATGACCATGTCATTTTATATATGAAAGTTTTTCACATGAATAAATGGTTATCATGCATCTATATCGCTAGTCATGAAGTAGAGTTATAACACTGATATCCGTTCTAAAACACACTGATATCAGATATGAATCCTCCGTATTTTGCATTAATATCCTTGAAATATAAACATATAAAACATGTTTTTAAAATATCAATATGTGTTCAGTTTTTTCATAACACATACCAGTTCGTTGACTAAATAAGATGATATACATTTAAAACACTATACTTTTTTTACAGCAATCAGTAATGATGGGGAGAAACGTTTATCTAAAATAAAGAAAGAATCTCTAAATAACCTCAAGATTGTCGAAAGACGTAGTCCTGGCTTACAACTATCTCCCATCATTACAAGTTTCTCGAGGTCGACTTTTTGGAGAGAGATTTTGATTTAGACCTTTTGGTATATTAAATAGATTAATTTTATTTTTGTAATATTTTTATAAGTTTATATTTACATTATAGGATGTTTATCCTTTAAAATCCGGGTTTGAAACGTTTAAACCATATCTGAATGCATAAGAGGATTCAAGGGTATCGGGTATGCCGTGATAATGTTTATAAAAATTAGTAGGTGGTTTAGGGTAGGGAAATTATGTTTTTAAAATATCTGGATGGTAGAATGTCCGTGGAGTCCCAAACCAGCTGTGTAATGACTTCGCTATTATGATAGCTATTTACTGATGCACTGTGTAGGAATGCAGTTTATTTGCAGGAGAAAACTGCAATTTGTTGAAAGGAGTGAAAATAATAATAATAATAATAATAATAATAATAATAATAATAATAATAATAATAATAATAATAATAATAATAATAATAATAATAATAATAATAATAATAATAATAATAATAATAATAATAATAATAATAATAATAATAATAATAATAATAATCTATAATAATTAATATATAATTATATAAGTTAATAATAATAATAATTCT
>JABUQX010062130.1:17500-20000 GCA_015478945.1 Trachelipus rathkii
ATCCCAAGCAGGCTAAAAGTAACCGCTGTTCTTGATATGTGCAACAAGGCATTACGAAGACACTTTTCAGCATGTTATGATTGACGAACAAATCTGTCTGGGAGGAAATGAGGGATACTTGCCAGTAAGCATGATATATATATATTTATAATCTATTATATATATGATATATTATATATTTTACTATATAAATTTGTTAACATATTTTTAATATGATATTTCGATTTTCTCTTGCATATATATATATTATATATATATATATATATATATATATATATATATATTATAAATATATATATATAATATATAATAATTAATTAATATATACTTATATATATATTATATATTTATATATATATATATATATATATATATATATATATTATATACTTATATATATATTATATATATATATAAATATACATATATATATATAATATATATATATATATATATAATTTATATTATATTATATATATATATATATATTATATTTATATATATTATAATATATATTATATTATATATAAAATGCTGAAGAGAATTTTAAATAAAATGGACCGAATTTCTCCGTTTTCAATATTCGTATGGACATTTCGCAATATTAGATACAAAAAATTGTATTCACGAATATTAAACAAAAATTATTCGTATTCGTACTTGCACACATGAACGAACATGCGAATATAAAATGGTCCGCTGGAAATTGTTAGAGATTTAGCAATTTTTATGATAAGTTGACCGGAACTCTTGAGTTGACTCATGCCGACTTAAGGTCATGGCAGTAACTTTGGTCACACTCGAAGTCTTGATGACAATTTACTGACTTTATTATATTGATAGATTTGTACGTTCTGAGTATATACACTCGAAATCAACTTTTCACTAAAACTTTTAAAGCAACTGCGTAGTGGAATCCTCATTCAGGGTGGTTTGGGATTACTTCGACATTTTTTCCAATGATTGTATTGTGTAATTATTCCCGGAACGGAAGACTAATATCTGGGTTAAGAAACCATCTAAGCAGCAAACACATAAACAAGGAAGAGGAAGAAAAGAAAAAAGTAAAAGAGGATAGGATCCATAACAACGCTTTCAATAATTAAAGTAATAAATGATCTTCAGCTTTCGCACGTTGAAGACCTTGGCTTTGTACGGATAATGAAAGAAAGATTTCCTTTAACCCACTACGTGAAGGGAAATACTATAGAGATATTATTTGTGAGAAATTGTATGACTGCGATAAAACTAAAGTTTTAGAATTAATAACCTCTATTACACGATCATCCAAGCTAGTTTTCTCCACCAACGAATGGTTATATACTCAATCAGGTATTTCTTTATTTCTGACTAGTCATGCCGTAAGCAAGAATTACAAACTACAAAATTTTGTGTTGTGTGCAGAAGCACCCACTGAATGTCACAAGGGTGAATATCCTCAGATGATGTTCACTGTGCCATTAGAGATGCTGGCGTCAATATAACGAAAACTGTTTCTTTCTGCAGTGAATAGCACAAGCTACGTCATTCATCTAGGGAACCTTACCATTATGTCTAGACATCTCAAACATTAGTTAGTGAATACGTCTCAAAATGTAGATCAATTTTTGCACACTCGAATCATTCGATCATGGCTAAAAAAGAACTAAAGAAAATACAGAATGAATATTAGTGCTTCACAACCATGCTCTGGATCATCACTCTTCGAATGATAATAAGGATGTGAGAACTTAGTGAATCTCTCTACTTGATTAAAAAAATCTCTTGATATCCCGTGAAAATTCTATTGTAATTGCCAACTGTATCCTTTTGAATATCCCTTTGAATAATCAGCAAACATTCGTCATCAATAGCTGGCGTGACACTCTGTAGAGAGTTTTAGTATCTTCAGAAAATGACAGTCAAGAAATAAAGATGATGACAGCGGCGATATTAAAAGAGATTAAAATAAGGTTTGATTTCATAGAGAGCGACGACTTCTATTCTATAATTACGTTTTTGAACCCTAGACACAAAACAAAAATATTCACCTCTCAATTCCTTATGAAAAGAGTGAAAATCAGCGTCGGTTGAAAATGTGAGAAATTAAAAATACACCTCTGAAATAGAGAAGTTCCCCTCCATGAATAGGGCTATGGCCGTGAGGTGTGAACTTTTGTAATAAAAAAACAAAAAAAAACAAATTATATATATATATATATATTTATAATATATAACTATATATATAATAATATGATATAATATTATAGTATATATTATTATAATATATATATACTATATATATATATAATGATATATATATATAATATATATAGTATATATATATATATATATATATATATATATATATAATAGTATATAGGGCACACTATATATATATATATATAGATATATATATATATATATACTATATATATATATAGTATATATATATCTATATTAAGTATATATATATATATATATATATAATAGCATATATTATATATATATAGTATTAAAT
>JABUQX010062130.1:22500-30963 GCA_015478945.1 Trachelipus rathkii
TATTATTATTATTTATATTATTTATTAATATTATTTATTATGTATTATTATTTATTATTATTTCAGGTCTTTGGTAAGTGAATGGTTGCACTTTAACTTAAATGAATATTTCTTTTTCTCTTTATATTCTTATACATGTTTTTATGAAAAAATCATAATTTTTTTTTGTTTTTTTTTTTAATTACTTTAAGAATGATTATAAAGCATTTATTTCATCTATAATGGACCGGGAAAATGTTTATAAGATATCAAACAGTGGTTATAATTAAATAAAACTGGAAAATTATATTTGGATTTCTAATTCCAACTATTCAGGGTTACGTGATTCCGATTTTGACTTTCGATGTTACTTATTCTGCAACTACAAGTTCCCTAGCATTACAGAATATAGTTCAGATCATATCCTGCTTCCATATGACGCTTTCACAGTGGCATCATTCAATTGTCCATTAATTGTATCTTTTGAAGACAAAATTAACAATTTTTCTCAATTCGCTTGGAAGTTCGGAAATGAACTTATACATTAAGCGGTCCCAATTGGATTTTATTACTTTTGATACCTACTGCTGCTTTTTTTGCGAGATTAGGCTGGACAGTTCATCTTCTCTCTCATTCTCTGTCTCTTCTCTTCTCTCCTCTTCCTCTCTCTCCTCTCCTCTCCTCTGTCTCCTCCTCCTCTCCTCTCCTCTCCTCTCTGCTCCTCACTCTTCCTCTCCTCATCCTCTCCTCTGCGCTCTCTCTCCTCTCGCTCTCCGTCTCACTCTCAGTCTCTTCTCTTCTCTTCTCTTCATCATTTATTTAATGCTGTCTCTTCTCTTCTCTTCTCTTCTTTCTCTTCTCTTCTCTTTTCTTCTTCTTCTCTCCTCTTCTCTTCTCTCCTCTCTCTCTCTCTCCTCTTCCTCTCCTCTCCTCTCCTCTCTCTCCTCTCCTCTCTCTTCTCTCTCCTCTCCTCTCCTCTCCTCTCCTCTCCTTCAATATCTTTGTAAGGTGATCAACCAGGGATATCCGTCTGTAAATTTTACATTCTTTCATGTATCTTTTGTTCTTGCATACTGGGATTAAAATAGATTTTACCCATCTTTGCTAGACATTGTTTTTCTCTCAACACTCATTAAAGATACTCCAGAGGGAAAAGAAATAAAGTACGCTTAAAAAAGTAAAAAAAAAAAAAAAAAAAAAAAAAAAAAAAAAGAAACTTAATCGGTCATTAAGTGTAATCCTTGATGTCTTGCCCCTCCAAATCACTCCTTACTGTCCTTAATTTCCTCTATGTCCTCGGCTTGTTGACTATTGCTTTATAATTAAAGCACAAATGTATCTATTAAATTTAGAGTGACTTGGAAATTTCGCCTGGAGAGAAGAGGCAGAAGGAATCCCAATTATTCAAATGGCGTCAGAAGCGTTTAATAAATCAAAGAAATAGAAATATAATGTGAAGAAGATTGTTCTACTGATTATATTATCAGTATGCAAATATTTTTACTCTAGACCAGCGTTTCCCAACCTGGGGTACGCGTACCCCTGGTGGTACTTGGCAGATCGGTTGAGGGTACTTGAAAGTAATATTGGTAAATGTCGGAAAACACCAATTGAAATTATTATGAGCCATGTTCGAAGACTTGTATATCAAGATGGAAATTATTATGAACTTTTATCATAAGTTAATATGGTTACAAATTATTTTAATGCTGTTTTTATTAGTTTTGATGTTAGACTGCTATTATAAAAATTGAAATAAATTTTAAAATGTAAAATCAAAAATAAAAGCCTATAAATGTCATTAATTTGAGTATTTTGATTATTTAGAATACCCCTAGGAACATTACTACTTAAAAAAAACAATCTTCTCTTGCGTGAAGGGATGGGTGGGTGTTGGGTTATGGGAAAAGGGAAACTAATACATGAAAAGTCTAATCAAGGGGTACAGGAGAAGAAAAAGGTTGGGAAGCACTGCTCTAGACTAAGGTAAGCAGAGAGATGAAAAGCCAGAAGGCGTAGAAATTCGAGTCTCAAGAGTATTCATTGAAATATCGTATCATGTTATGTTCCGAACTGCCCATTGCAACAGCAATCAATTTGAAAAAAGCGACACAATTATTTGAATGATCGAGAGATCGAAGAGAAGGGGTAAGATAGGTGAATTGACGTAAAAAAAAATCCTCAGACTCCACTAGAGGTGTAGTGGATGGTGATTTTTCACTATCCGTGGATGCGGATGCGGATAGTAAAAATCACTATTCGAGGATTGCGGATGCGGATAGTTAAATTTTTAGAGTCTTAGCCACAAATACTTTATATATACAGTATATATATATATATATAATATATATATATATATATATAATATAGTATATATATTAATATATATATATATATATTATATATATATACTATATATATATAGTATATAATATATATAATATATATATATATAAATATATATATATTATATTATAATATAATATATATATATATATTATATATAATATATTATACTAACATATAATATATATAATATATGTATAGTATATAAGTATATATATATTATATATATATATAGGAGTTATTATATATATACTATATATATATGATATATATATATATATAATAATATATAGATATATATATAATATATATATATATATATATATATATAATATATATAATATATATATACTATATGTATAATATAAATTATATTATATTATATTAGGGGTTCGGCGGACGCACCGGGTGCGGTGCGGTGTGATGCGTGGTTGCGCTTATTTTGGTGGCGGTGCGGTGCGGGTGCGCAAAAAAGCCCAAAAAATTTTTTTTTCAAAGCCCGGCCGTGCGGTGCGGTGCGTGCGGTGCGGTGCGGTGGCGGGGGGCGGTGCGGTGCGGAAGAAAAAATAAAAATGCGGTGCGGAGCACGAGAAAAAATAACGGTGCGGTGCGGCCTGGTGCGGACCAATTAAAATCAACACCCGCACCGCACCGGACGCAATTTCCTGAAAATTTCTAAAAAGAAAGATTGGTTGGATATATATATATATAGCTATATATATTATATATATATATATATATATATATATATAGTATATTATAATATAGTAATATATATATATACTTAGTATATGTATATATAAATATGCCCCTTCAAGCAGGGTGTATTGGCCATATATAGATTCATCTGAGCGAATGATGGTAGGAAAGGCAGGTTTACAAAAGTTATATTTTGGAGCAAGAAAATTAACGAATGTGTAGGATCACTTACGTTACAATTGCAAGCAAGCTTAGCACGTCTGATATTCTATTTCCGAGTTTTATAAAGAATCTAACAAGTGATAGTAAAGCATTAGTTTTCCATTTAACGATGTTCATTTTCTCTATCATTAATGGTACAATAACAAATGTGAACCGAACCATAAATTTTAGAGGAGAGAAAGATCTCAATCGTCTCTCTCATCATTCTTTATTCTTGACTTTCCATTGTTTGGAGAATTATTTAATACTCTCTCAGAGTTATTACGAGAGGATGACAAACAAGTGTTTGCAGATTATCATAATGATATCTTCAAATGAATTGAAGTACAATGATACATTGGTTAGAAATTAGAATAGAAATGGGATGGGAAGAAATTTATTTTATCATCAGTGCGGGCCGTACTGGCAGATAGATTATTATCGGTTCTTGCACCTTGAACATAAGTGTTGCAGGTAACCGTCTGTAATTTACTGAAAGTTAGCGAACTTTAATCCAGGCCTGTAATTTTACCTTATCTTCTACTCTTTGATGGTCAAATGAATAAAGTGTGTGGTGTCTTACCTATATTTTGAGAGAACTTCGATTGAGTTGTTTGAGATTTCACAGCATTTCTAATGTTGATGAGACTGAATGAGTTTGGGCTGTTGCACTCAAGAAGAGGGATAGATTTCTTTATATTGACACCGAGCATCTCTCATGACACCAGTCGAACATCAATCTGGGGAATAGGTTCCATTTCGGCCAACATTCCATTAAATACTGTTCACTAGAGATATTAACACTGTGATAACGTTCAGCAGCACAAATCAAAATTTGGTACATGAAATAATTTTGATCAACGGTATGACCTATTCGGAGAAAACAAAGAAATTGCTGGTTGAGTATTTGAACCATTCGTCGGTGGAGAAAGCTAAGTTGGATGGATGATTGATAGAGGTTATTAATTTTGAAACTTTAATTTTAACGCTGTCCTACATTTTCATTTCAAAATAGATATCTCTGTAGTATTTTTTTTCTTAGTAGCTGTGTTGAAAGAGACGCGATACTTTCGTTGCCATACAAAGCCTAGAAATTTAAACGCCATCACTATCTATTTCTGTATAAATTTAGTTTAAAATGATTTTTCGTTGTTATGTCCATATAGTTTGTATTTTTAATGTTAGTTTCAAGAGTATATCTGCTTCGTTCTTAACTTGGAAATTGGGGTCCTTTGCCTCCTTTTACTAATTTTTGTTTTCTACAGTTTTACTTGTGTTTACTGTTTAGATAGTTCTTAATCCAGATGTCATTCTTCCTTTTCTGAGAAATGATTACGGTTGCAAAGAAGTAACAGGAAACAATATGGAAGTAATCCTCAAGCAACACTGGATAAAGATGTCATTGAGGAATTGCTATCCAACAGTTGACTTCAGCGAATGTAGCTGCACAGGTACGAGCTATCAATATTAATATTGAGGAGATTTCGATGTTGATTAAAATTACTGTCTCTACCTTGAGACGGCATTAGTCCCAAACTCAATTCTGTATCGCAATTTCTCACAAAGTTGAACTTTCTTGAAGAAACTTAATCTTTTTTTAAATCTGTAATCTTTTTATAAATCTGTAAATATTATCTGACTTTTTCTCCTTTACTTTCTTTATGTACTATATCCCCCCCCCCCCGTCGTAGTCTCCATCATTAGTGACAGAAACCGCTCTTGATCCTACTCAAAATGTGATGCTTGCTTTCGAAATATTTTCTCATCAAAATCGATGAAAATTTTTCAGTGAGCAGTAAATGGGGACCTGGATGTTGGTCCAGATCTTCTCCTTCTCTGTTAATGAAGAGAATTGAGATACGCCCAGTGTCAGGAACAATGTAATACGAAAAGTTTGAATGAGTCAAAGGAGATTTTCTTGTTCATCAGGGGGATTCAATCACTGGACTCTGCGTCGCTGAGTTAACAGTAACCGGGCACTCTATCCACTAGACCATCCACATTCCCAATAAAGAACGTTTCAAGAAGTTTTCCATTCTCTTGGGTCTTTTCTTGCTCATCAGGGGTCTGACTAGTAGGAGCCTTTTCTTGATGATTTTCCATAACCAGTTAGAGAGGCAAATTCGTGAAGGCACAATTCATACTTAAACCAATCTTATAAAAATGATTCCGGCAATCGATATCTATTAAGAAATTTTATCGAATTTTGTAAATAACTTGATCTACACATTGCATTTGCTCTCCTCCAGGACTTTAGCAGCGAAGTGAAAAGAAATATAAATACTTTGAAAACGCTGTGCCTTGCCCTTGGAGCGCTTGAGATGAGAATCATTTGCAGTACCCAATAAGGTAACCAGCAAAACAAATATAACATACAGACAGTCATTATAATCTTTAGTTACTTTTCGGTGAGATTTTTTCTTTTTTTTTTGAAATATATAATATATGTATTATATGTATATATAAATATAGTATATATATATATTATATATATATATATATATATATAATAGTATATATATATATATATTATATATATATATATATATATATATTGTATTTTGAAATTTCTGTCAATTTGAAATTTTTTTTTTATTTTTTTTTATATTTATATTTTTTTTATATTTTTTTTTTATATTTTTTTATATTTTTTTATAAATATAAGATAATATGTGTCAATAAACATTTCACCGAAAACGCCTCGTTTCCAAGATACAAGGTGATGAAACTTATGTGGGACATATCTGATAATATTCCATTGCCCGTCCCGTGCCCCATCTCAACCTGTAAAATTTGCACATAATATACCGTAGGAAAGATACCTACCTGTATTTACTAGTTCCTTATCTCGCTTCATTTATACATATACTAGTCCGTGTCGCGTCAAGTTCTGTGTTCAAGTGTTGCTCATATTTTCAAAATGAATTACACAAATAGTGAAATGTGCGATATGCATTTTGTTTACGGTCATACGAACAATAATTCATTCGCAGCCATGCGTCTCTATGAGAAATGTAACCCTAATCGTGTCATCCCGCATCATACTATGTTTGCACGTCTCCATCAACGTCTTAGAGAAACAGGAAGTTTTAAAAAACTTACTAATGGAAACGGGCGACCTCGCACAGTATCAACTCCAGATGTCGAAGAACAGGTTCTGCCTCAAGAACTTGAGGACAGTCCTACAACAAGTAGCAGAAAGATTGCTGCAACTACGCAATGTAAGAAAATCAATTCCTGTACCCTTATCACATCCAACGAGTGCAGGCCCTTGTACCAACAGATTTTCCTGAAGAGTAGGCTTTGTGTTCATGGAGGCAACAGAAAATTACAGACAATGCCTCACCATTTCAGAAATATTGTTCAACCGATGAGGCAAATTTCCAGAAGACGCCATATCGACCTTCCCAACAATGCAACATATGGGCTGATGAACACATGCATAGTTGAAGCCGCCATAACCCAGTTTTCATTGAATGTATGGGGTTTTAAATTGTTGGGACTGATTTATACGCGTCCCATTCCCCTTTTACCAGCGAGGCTTATGAGAACGTTTATTCCGCCAATTTCCTTGAACATGACTTTCCTACACTACTGGAAGACGTCCATTACAATTAAGATCGAAAATGTATTTCATGGACGACGGCTGCTTCAGCTCATTTCCAGTTTTAGTTGGCTCGTAACCTATTTGAACATGTATAGAACCACGCCGTTGGATAGGTCGAGGAAGTACACAACCTTGGCCTCCGCGGTCTCCAGACCTAATGCATTGGATTTCTTCTGTGGGGTCACCTGAGAATATTTTGGTTTAAACAGCAACAGTTGAAAGTCCCGAGGAATTGGGCTTGCATAATCGCATCTTGTGAACACAATTCGGCACCCACACGGTATATTTGAACGTGTCCCCCAATCAATGCGTTTGCAGAATAGAGGCCTGTATTGCCGCTGGGAGTGCTCATTTTCAACAATTGTTATAACCTTAGTGCACCATTGCTTCGGTACTATTTCTGTTGTATATTTCTTCTGTGCAGTAATGTATGTATTCTTTTAATTAAATAAATTAAATGAATTTGTTTTAATTACCTTTCCCAATTTAGTTTACTGTTTATTGTAACTTAATGTTTTAATAGGTTTCATCACCTTGTATCTTGGAAACGATGCGTTTTCGGTGAAATGTTTATTGACACATATTATATTGTATTTATGCAAGGAATATCATACGGAATTTTTTCGCAATATTAACATACACCTATATATATATATATTAATATTATATATATATATATAGTATATATATAATATATATATATATATATATATATATAAATATATATATAGAGTATAGTATTAGTATTATTATATTATTATTCTTCAGCTCCCGAAGTAGACTTACGTCTGTCAGGGCCGCAGCATGTTTCCTGCCATCCTCGTTTTATCATTGAAGCTTCTAACTTCCGCAGAGCTTCGATGTCTGGCATGACAGAAACCTTCTGGAGTTTCTCTATTGTTTTCCTTCCATTTCTTTCTTTGGTCTTCCTCTAGGTTATTTGAATCCTTTATCATTACCCAGTCACCGCCATATCTTTTTTTTTCATTCATTCCGCGTAACCGTCTCCTGCTTTGGTGTAGATTGCTAGATTTCAAAAGGGCCTTCTGCTGCAAAGTCTATGAAAGCAATATAGAGACTCTGCGTAAACTCCAAAAGCCTTTTCCATCACACTATTTTGTAAGTCCAAAAATCAATCTGTAACACTCGCAGTTTTTCCTATATGCCAAGTTGTTTCTTCCAAAAATTGGTCCATGCCCGGAGCTCTCTGTCCTTCCTTCTATTTATTCTTTTCATACAGCTTTGCTACTATGTGATATAGAGAGCAATTCCTCTATAATTTTCAACATTTTCCTGCATTTCCTTTCCCTTTAAAGATCGGCGCTATAATGGCTCTCCCCTACTCATCTGGTATTTATCTTGCTCTATACAGAGTACTGAAGAGCTTCAGAATCCTTTGCTGCACCACCTCTCCCCAATCTGCTATCAGTTCGATGGCTATTTCATCCACTCCTGATGTTTTACCTTTCTTCCCATTTGCCAAAGCCTTATCAAACTCTTCTCTTGTGATTTCCTCGAAATCAATTTCTTGTTCCTCCCTTCCTTACTTTTTCTCACTCCCTCTTCATCAACCTCTCCAAAATATTCGGTACACTTTGCATCTATTTCCTCCTATGTAATCCCATTTCCTT
>JABUQX010062131.1:2500-5000 GCA_015478945.1 Trachelipus rathkii
TGCTGATCTTCTAACACCCTTCTCCCTGGGATGCCTTAACACAGGACTCCAAACATATGAAACTTTAAATACACACTCATCTTCTAGTATTGATATTTCAATTTTCTCCCATTCTCTTATGAATCGTTTTAACAGCTCCCTACTCCGGTTGTTTTACTAGGAGATTTCAAACTTCGCCACCCTTTATGGGGCGACTCTGTCACCTCGTCTAAGTCTAAGTTCCTTGTTGACCTTCTAACACCGTTTCCCTTAGGATGCCTTAACACATAACACAGGATTTCCTACATATGAGCAATTAGATACACATTCTTCTTCCTGTATTGATGTTTCTTTTTGCTACCATTTTCTTACCTAGTCCCGCTTCGATTATTTTATAGGACAGTGGCCATTATCCAAAAACCCTAAATGAACATTCTCCGAGCCCAATGTTAAAACACAATTCCAGAAGGCATTATGACCGAGCGGAGCGGGCTTCTTTCAATCAGGCTACAGTTATCCCCTTTTCTCCCTTAAAAAAGCGGTTTCCGACTATTGATGATTCCTTTAACTTCTTCCAGCAAGTTATCATAACAGCATCGGAAGCTTGCATTCCACGATATTCCCTTGGTATGCATTCGGCAACCCCTTGGTGGTCCCAAGAGTATGCAAAAGCTAACCGGGAGAAAATAAAACTTTATAGGCAATACAAAAGGACTCTCACCACCCCAGACAGGATTACTTTTATAGCAGCTGCGGCAAGATCTTGCCGAATTACACGTAAACAATACTTTCGAACTTATACTTTGACTGTCAACTCCACAACTACACACCTTCCCTTTATTCAGCGTGGAAAGTTGCACATTAAAGAACTCGCCGCTCTAATAACTCTACACCTACAGTCCTCCGTTATGGGCCTGATATAACCCATATAACCTCTGCTCCAGCAGCTGTTCCAGATGCATTAGGTTATAGTTTTGTTAGTCACTCGAGCTCTTTCCGTCCTTTGAATTTTCAAGAATTAAAGAATTAACATTGAACTGCCAGACTTTTCAACAGCGAAAAGGGAAGATCATACCTATAATTGTCTTTTTACACTTGCAGAGTATCAAACTACACTGGCGAACCACAAAGATGGTTCCCTTGACCCAGACTTAATTTCGTACATAATGCTTCCGTCATATTCACACTCTGCAACAGCCGTTTTCTTCGCTGATCTGTATAACAGAATCTGGATCGAATCTTCTTTTCCATCTATTTGGACTACAGCTTTTGTAATCCCTATTCCCTAACATAGAAAAGATCCAAAGTTGGCGACAAGTAAAGAACAATTTGATGACCTGTCATACTTGCAATTAATGTAAAAATGGTTTCCAGTGCTAGCCTTCTCTCCTGTTCTGGAGGAAGTCTCAGGCTTTTTCAGTAACTTCCAATTTGCTTCCTACAAATATCGTTCGACCTCGATGCCCGTTGCTAATCTGAAGCCATGATATCGGGACACGCCTTTTCTCAACTGGGTAGGATAGTTCTTGTGTCTTTTTGACTTTGACAAAAGACGTTATTGACAAACTGGAGAATAGGATTTCCTTAAAAATCCCACTCGCTCGGTTTCCAGAGGACAGCTTCCTCCCTCTATTAAATGCTTTCAGTCAGACAAAACCATCCAAGTTTGGTGCTTTTCTGTTCTATCACGCCACTTAACTCGGAATGAACTCCGCACGGCAGTGTTCTAAGTGTATTCTTCTTCTACCCAGCGTCGGTCAATTTTTCTCTCTATACTGATGACCTGGCTCTTTATATTGCCGGTGCAGTGCCTTTCTTGAAAGTAACCTCAACTAGCTACGAGAATGATTCTTCAAACAAGTGGGTTTTTTTTTTTTTTAATAAATTTTCCCTGGGGCTTTTTTTCCCCATTTTTTTTCCCTTTCCCCGAACTAAACTCAACAGTAAATATTTAGAAAAAGAGGGAGTCGAAGAACCTGCCCCTACCTTCCTCTCTCGAACCTAACCTTAAAGTGGTTTACCATTCTGTAAATTCGACGAAATCAGAATTGTCCTAGAGATCAATTTAGAAATGACCATTTACATCACGTACACACACTCTAACGTCCTGAAAAAGGACCTTGTCAACGCGTGCTTGAACTATTACTGTCATCTCCCTCAATTCTTGGAGTGTGATCTGCATAGTTCCTTTACGTCTCCACACCGTCCTAATCTGATTGAAGCTGGACTAAGGCTGCGTACTAAATGGCCAGGCCTCTTCAACTCTACTACACCTTGTAGATCCCTTCCAAAATGAGCTACTTCGTTCCTCCACTGGACCTCCCATCGTGAAGCTAGATGATGGTAATTGTAAGTCCTCAAGGGTTGACCTTGAAGTTGAATCTGATAGTTTGATGCCAAATCTCTTCTTCGGAATGGAATAGCGTCAATTGTTCGCAAGCTTCCTTGCTTTCTAACATTCCGATAGAACTTCTGCTAATTGGCAAGAGTCTGGACGCAGTGATAGTGAAGGGCCGAACTT
>JABUQX010062132.1:0-7500 GCA_015478945.1 Trachelipus rathkii
TCATATAATCCAAACTATTTAAAGTACAAAAGTATTGAAATGC
Organism: Trachelipus rathkii; assembly: GCA_015478945.1. Taxonomy (NCBI): domain Eukaryota; kingdom Metazoa; phylum Arthropoda; class Malacostraca; order Isopoda; family Trachelipodidae; genus Trachelipus; species Trachelipus rathkii. The sequence goes on from JABUQX010062132.1 coordinate 44, forward strand.
ATAATTTTGCAGATGGTTCAAAAATTGATTATGCTGCAGTTTCTTACATTAGATACATAGGAGAAAATAATGAAATGAATTGTTCTTTATTGATGTGTAAAGCAAGATTGATACCATTAAACAAAAATATGATGGTAACCATTCCAAGAATAGAATTAAGTGCTGAAAACTTGCAGTTCCTATCCAGCAAATCATAAAAGATGAGTTAGATATGAGCATAGGCAAATAATATTTCTGTATTGAGTGTAACATTGTTTTGCAGTAAATTAAAAATTAATCAATAGATTTAAGAGATTTGTTCATAATAAAGATCTTACATAAGATCACAAACAGATAAAAGTCAATGAAATTATGTAACAAGTATGTTAAACATAGCAGACAATAGCTAACAAAGGTTTATCTGTAGATGAATTTTTAAATACTAAAGAATGGAGTACAGGTTCAGAATTCTTATATCGAGACAAAGCAAAATATCTAAAGCTGAATATGGAAAGCAAACTAGAAAATGCATGGTGATGATGATATTATAAAAGTTAAACCCTTCATGATAATAAAATTAAGAGAGAAAACTGCAACAGATATACTGATACATTCTTTCTCAGATAGGATGAAACTATCAGTAAATGTAGATTTGATTTTAAGTTAAGAAATGTTTGCATAAGAAAGAGTGGAGCAAAGGTCATTTGACAATCACAGAGTTAAAGGATGCAGGAAAGCTATATGTAACTCATGTTCAAAAAATGATTTCCAAGATGTAAAAAAGAAAAAAAAGAGACAAAAAAAAAAAACGTGAGCCTAGGTTAGGTTTTTTGTTGATATGATAAAGAAATTATCAATATCTGGGGGGCAAAATTTAAAAACATGCATGTGCTATGTGGTAATGAGAACTGTTCCGTACAGTCGGTTTCCCAAATATCACTACGTCATTGGTAATTTCAAAAAACACTTTCAAAAACTATGGAATTTGTGGAGTTCAAAATAGTTTTTTAAATTGTATAGAAAAATATGTAATTATTTACATTATAAAGAATGCATTTTTAATAGAGTAAATTATAAAATGATTATAGTATTCTTAAAAGGGGAATGCATATTTTTTACGAATGCTTATCATAAAATGACTCAAGTGCGATTAATTTAAATGTGTGAGAGATTTTTTTTGTCACAAGTTTAAATATTAGACTTAATAAGTGATAACTCTGCCTCCTGTGTTATAATGTAGGCATAGGATGCAATTTGACATTCTTATTTGTAAAGGAAGAGAAGTAAAAATAAGGAAAAAAGAATTATGGATTAATATTTCCTGCTAAGTAGTCAGATCAATGCATTCTAGAAATGTATATCACTACTGATGCATTTATAATGACCGTTATAAGGACTATTACTATTAATAGTTCAGGAGTGAGTACTATGATAAATTAACCAGATGGGATAATGGTCTCTTTTAGCAAAAGCAAATGAGCAAATTAATATATTTAATTTGATAAAAATCTAACAGTAAATAAAGTGCTCAAGCGATCGCGAACAAACAGTGGAGTGATATCCTATGTCAATAACATGCCTCTCTCAATAGAGAGTGGTATCATGTAATAGTGGTGATAAGACACAGTGAAGTGATAGCTGTTTTGAAATTACTGTTGCTCATCAGCTTCAAAACTACTCAAAGACGCCAATTTAAAAGAAAAAAGTTGAGAGGATCATGCGGTGGGCAGTATTGACATTTAAATACTTTATTTGTGGAAAAGGGTATAGCCATCAAACAGCGTGTCCATTAAGAGTAGCTAACCATAACTTTCATAATGATTAAGAGACGGTTTAACTACTTTTCTAAAATTTGGAGGGATTATTACACGATTTTAAAGCACTTTATCATACTATTATAAAGACCGATAAATTCATATCCTCGGCTTTGTGTGTGACATGGTTAAGGATTTGATTGGTTATTATTATGAAGAGGTGGCTAATACAAAATCTCTGAATAGATCAGATTGTTGAGTATTAAAAGATAGTTGATCTCTGGTCTTACTTGTGGATACCGAAGAACACAGGTTTTTAGTTCCTACTATTCCACCTTGTATCCTATCCTGCTCTTATAAATCTATGGGATGAAATATTATTGTTGAGTGAAACTCCATATAGCCGAACCATCAGGTTCTCCTATGTTAGTGTTAAAGTGTATTTATATTTTATGATGACAGGTAAGAATTGATGGAATTGTAAAAGTGAACAAAATTTAAAAAATAGCTTGTCCGAATCCATAAATTCTTTTATGAATTTATAAAGAGCAAATTCCAAAATTGATCTTTTTGAGAAAAGGCAAGATAAAAAAAAAAAATAATATGTACTGAGGAATACTCTAAACAGTTAATATTAATGAAAAGAAGAACAATATTTAGCAACTCAAATAAGAAAAGTAAATATCTTCTATAATATCGCACACTATGAAAAACGATGGTCAATACTGTGGAAAAGATTTATCAGTGCCTTCAAATAAAGCTACTAGCGCAAACATAAAGTAGCTCGAAAGAAGGTGTCACAACATAATTATTAAACATAACATGGCATGGTTGAATTCTCTATTTTGTGAAGCACGACTGAGGGCAAGCACTGTACTAAAGGTAAGACCTAGTTCAGTATTTATCTTAAAATGAACACTAGGCATAGAATCGCATATGTTTGCTTAACAACATATGTGGAGAATGAAGACAGTTAGCATTAAGGCCATCAAATAATCAATATGTCAAATGGTAACCTTAACAGATAACGTGTCATGAAGATAGAGTGTACGTTTGTTTGAAGCATTAAATAATTAACAGAAAACATTCAAGAAAATTCTATAAGAAGCAATGAAGGAGCCTGGAACTCGAACAGAGAAAGTAAAGCGCTAAAAAATACATCTCAGGTGAACTTGTTAAAAATATTTAAAAGTAAAATAGCGCCACAATGTTGAAAAATCTAGCCCATTTTTTTTCTGAAACCCCCTATTAATCAACATGAAGTCAGTTGAGATGGTACTCAAATTTCAGTTGTGATAATACATAAATAATCTCGCGCTCTGGAGAATATAGAGATGATGTCGGTAATTTCTTAATAAAGGTCGATAATTGAAATATTAACATTAAAAGTGGGTGATTCAAGATTGTTATCGCGTTAAATCAACAAAGTATTTTTTTATGTTCATTATATTCAAACAAATTAAATTCGCAACATCAAGATCTATATATTATATTATATACCTATAGACCCCATTATATATATATATATACTTCACTAAATACTTTTATGGCACAAATGTGCGTAAAGTACTAAGCGTATTATTGCATGTTATGTATATACCGTTAATGTGAGGTTACAGAACGGAAAATAAAAATAACAACATAAAATATAAAAATGAATTTAAAAATAAAAATTATTAACTGAAAAATTAAATATCATTAATAAAATTATTAATATATTAATATTTTATTTCATTACTTGAACACCTTAAAGGTCAGTGGTAATAGATAAAATTCTTGATGGTGTGTTTTAATATAATATAAATCAATTTAATCTGTCCGCTTTCATATAAAATATAAATATAATTATACTAACTATGCTTATACATATAGTTCGTGATTATTAAATTATAACTGCATAATCACTATTAATATAATTAAATATATATATATATATCAGTATTGCGTCAAGTAATTATCATATATAAATAATTATAAAATTTACATTAAAAACTTTTGCAAGCTATTATATTGAACTATATTACTCTTTTTAAACACCTTATAAATTATTTTATATTATATATCTCTCTAATCCTTGATATCCTTTATATTCATAATCTTTTCAGTATTTTTATTTCCTTTATTTATAATATAATATCTGTGATTTTAACCATAAATAAATTCTCTTGTCTACTACTCTCTATCATAATTTTAAATCTTGTACGATATCAAATTAAAATATCTAATAGCTATTTAGCTTTAACTCCATAATATATTATAGCTATAACTTTATATAATATATTATTCTTATTATTATATTATTTTTTTTCTTTTTTATTCAGTGGCCACCTTAAATACTAATAGCTATTTTAAGATTGATTTTTATTTCTAATTAAACAAAATATTGGCTGATACTAATAATAGAGACACTGCTGATACAATTATATTAAAAGTCAACTTTCACTCTATATTATACTTATATATATTATATATTCACATCTTTTTCAGTTAATTTATATAAATTAATTAGTATCCAGTAATTAATCATGATAGTATATTCTATCTATTTGACTTATGACTACTTTATATTACATCAATCTTATTTTTCAGTAACTTTAGATATTTAATTTAATGCTCGTATACAACTATATCATGGTAATATAGTTTTAATGGTTTTGTTTTCTTATTAGTTTTTTAAATAATTCCATCCTATAAATTAATAAGTAATTATCCTCTTTATCTATCGAGTGTACTTATTAATTGTTAGAGGTCATCATTCTTGACCTTATTTGTCAAAGGTGAACTGAAATGTTTAGGTTTATTTAAACAAATCAATGATGTTGGTCCAACCTAAAATATCAAGTCCAATCTGTCTGTTTTGTAATAGTAATTGTTGTTTCTACAATTTTATAAGAAAGTTATATAAAAAAAATTATAAAGCCAATGAATAGATATATAACTATACTGCTTAAATATAATTATAGTAGTTAGCTTGTGAAATGACTCTACTATATAAATATACTATATAATACTATATATACTATAATCTAATAGCGATATTATAATCAATAATCATTGTATAACTTTAAAGAAAATTTATTTTATTTTATATTATATTACATTATAATATATTATTATTATAATATAGTATACATAGTATAAACACACCTATATAATATATAATAATATAATATTACTTTTTAAAGGCTTCCACACAACTGAAAAAATTCCATTATATACTCAATAGTATTAATATTAAATTATAATACAGGTAATTAAAAGTTATGTAATTACAAAATATGACTACATTAACCTACAACTAACTAATATTATATATATTACGATTTTAACATACGATATATTATCCTATTATTATTCCTCAGAATAAAGCGTTATTTATCTGGAAATAAACAATTGGACCCTTAATATATATATATATATATATACAGAATTTTATATCTATAAAGGGGGAAAAAGGAACAATAATATATAGAATCTAAAAGATCACGTATTATCATAATGAATATATTATAATAATATTCTTATAGGACTTATATTATAATAATTAAATCATTATTTGAGTGGTAAAGAGCAGAAGTAGGAAATTATAATATTCATTATGAATCATCAATTGTTAATCTTATTAAAAGTAATTTTATATCTTATCCCCCACCAAATAAAAAGCAAATGACACAATTCATAGATCAATATATTTAATTTATACATGGTTGAGAGGGTATGCAACGGTTCCAATAATTAAAAATATAAGAAAAGTGCATAAAATGTACATATATATATTCATATTTGTAGATCTACATTTTTCTGTCAACAAATTTATTCTATATAATATATTATATATATATATATATATTATATATTATAAATTAAATAAATAATATATACCATATAATATATATATATATATACTATATATACTATATTATATATATATATATAATATATATATATATAATATACTACATATATATATATTATATATATATATTATATTATATATATTTATATTATATACGTATATTATAGATATATATATATATATATAATATATATATTATATTATATATATATATTATATATATATATTATATATATATATATAATATATATATATATCCTCTACTGATTTGTAATGGTATCTCATATATATGAATATATTATAAAATATATATATATATATTATATATATAATATATATTTATAATATATATATATATATAATATATATATATATATCTATATTTATATATATAATATTATACACTACTCCCCGTCCAAGTTAAAGGGGCCACCACAAGGTACGTGGCGAAGGAAGGCTAGAAAAGGTTGAAGATGGCGAAGACACTTTATTGGACAATGACAATAACATGGTGGATTCCTCCCAATGACCTTAAGGTTTGTAGAGTGTGAGGCAAGTGCAGCCAACAGGGTCTCGCCGTAGGGGTTCGAGGTTTTGGCGCGCAAGCAACATTTGGTACGGTACGTGATGCGCGGGGATGTCTTATGCTCATGTTGCTCAATGTTGTGTTATGATCCCTCTGGCACCCATGTCTTCCTGCCAGGTATCCTGCATGCTCCGATGAGTGGGACGAAATGTCCTTGCAGAGATTTTTGATCCCATACGCGTGGCAGTGCCTGTCACAGGTCGGGAGGGTCCTTGGATGGGGTTGCAACAGCTGTTGGATCCGACGTTTCAAGATATCCCACAAAATGCTCGATTAGGTTGAGGTCCTGACTATATGCTTGCTACTATCCATACGCCGTAATTTGAACGTCTAGGTATTATTCACACACTGAGCCTATTGTGGTCTTGCATTGTCATGCATTAGGAGAAAAGAATCATTTCGATGTAAGGGGGCAGTATGTCACGACATATCGGTTCGAAGATATTGTGATATACCTTAGTGGCTGTAAGAGTGAATAACGTGCGACCCCAGATATAGAATACCTATATACCTTTGGCCAATTGCAATAGCGAATTTCTCGTCGTCGATAGGTATATTCTAGCACGCCTGTCAGGTAAAGAGACACTCTCGATTCGTCGTAAAGAAGCACCTTTTGCCAATTGTCGGCGTCAATGGATGAGTTTTTCGGGAAAATGCCATCGCGTCCTTCTATGTGCGTGGTGTGCGGTGTCTATGGCAAGGAGGCTTCGGGGCGGTAATTAATGTTCGAAAGCGTCGACACGTGAATTGTCACTCACCTCGGTCGCCATGTACTCCGCCAGATGTTTGCAGATTTGTGTGTGGCGCTCTCGTAATGCAGCCCTTCGGCTATAATCGGTCATCTCCCACGAGCGTCTTGTTTGGCCCTTGCCACCTTGTCCTCGCGGGGATGCATGGTGTCAGGGTTTCTTGGTACCGTTGGAACCACCGTCAGAAATCGTTTATGCGCTACACCGAACCGTCGACCAGGTGCCCGGTACCCGTGTTTTTGCGTGGAGTGTTGTTTATTGCACGCACTGATCCTCTTGACAGTTGACGCAGCCTCCTTCCATGTTTATCGGAGTCGCTTTGTTGCAAATGATCACTCGCTCAATTATACACCCGCTATATACCCCCATAATTAATGCGTATTACTCGTTATTACCTAAATTTAATCCGGACAGTCGACGGCCCCAACTACGTAGACAGACCGAAAAATCTAATGCATAGGGTGGTATTACTAGTTACACTGAGCTGTCGTCTTTGTTGGTGTGGGATTCATGGATTAAGGGCTTCAGTTTCC
>JABUQX010062132.1:15000-17500 GCA_015478945.1 Trachelipus rathkii
CCAAGTCATCCACGTATCCAAACATCTCATTCTCCACTCTGTTCCCCACCGATCTCCCGCAACTGTCCATGTATATAATGAACAGAATTGGAGAGCACGCTCCCTTGCTTCACTCTAGTTGTGACATTAAACCATTCTCCCTCACCGGAAATAGTCTTTACTCTACATTTGCTGTCTACATAAGTGCTTTTTACTGCTTTTAACAATTTCTCAGGTATTCCATATTCTATTCTTCTCAGTTCCCTCCACAATAACTCCCTTGGCAAAAGCCTTTTCTAGGTCTACGAAAGCTTCACAGTGCACATGTCTTCCTGTTAAATTCCCAATTCTTTTCACTTATCATTTTCAAAGCGAACACCACATCTTTAGTCGATCTCCCCGGTTTGAAACCATGTTGCCACTCTTCTAGCTTGTGTTCCCCCACCTCTCTCAGCCTTCTCTCTAATATCATTTCATCATTTCATAGATCTTCGCAGGGTGCGACATTAATGCAATCCCTCTATAGTTTCCACATTCTGTTTTATCTCCTTATTTATATATGGGGCAGATTGTTGCCCTACTCCATTCACCAGGCACCACATAATCTCTCCAGCACCTGTTCATCAGATTTAACATCCGTCTTGTCCCTTCAACTCCCATTTCCTTCAGCATCTCCGCAACTATTCCATCTTCTCCCGCCGCCTTTTCGTTCTTCATACCTTTCAACGCCACCATCGTCTCTTCCTCCGTGATCAACCACTCCTCCTCTCTCCCATCCTCCAACAAATCAAGATCTCGCAATCTCTCCTCCGCAACGCCCTCCACATTGCACAAATACTCGAAGAATCTCCTCCATCTCTCGTCAATCTCCCTTTGGTTTACTATTAGGACTCCGTTTTCGCCCTTTATAGCTCGTGCCATTGGTGTCGAGCTTTTCCTGTAATTCTAAGCTATATTAAAAACCAGCTTTCTTACGCCTGTCACATCTTCTTCCAACTCGTTTCCGATTTTTTCCCAGGTGGTTTCCTTTTCCATCCTTTTCACTCTATCAGACTCTCGCCGAGCCTCTACATATTCTCTTCTCTCCAACTCACCTCTCTTTTTTATCCATTTTCTAAAACATCTCATCTCATCTCATATACGCCACTGTATATATATATATATATATATATATATATATATATATATATATATATATATTATATATATATATATATATATTATATATATATATATATATATATATATATATATATATATATATATATATATATATATATATATATATATATATATATATATATATATATATATAGCCTCTAGAAGAGCCACAATCCATATCTCAAAAACTACAATAGCTACAGGGAAAAGGAATACATTGTTGGAATCCTGGTAAAATTTTAGTTAGGAAAATGTAAAAAAAAAAATTCAAAAAAATAAAAAAAAAATTCTAAAATTTTTAAAGAAAAGGAATATATTTTTGGAATCCTTTTAAAATTTTAGTTAGGAAAATGTAAAAAAAAAAATTGCTTTTTTTTTTTTAGGGAGCTCGAGCCGGCGGGGGACAGAGTATATATTGTATATATATTATTTGTAAAGGTATTACACCGCAATGTAGGGGGCTCGAGCCGACGGGGAACACAGGGGGGGACGTTTTCCATACCCCGTAGGGGAGGGGCGGAGGAACCCCCGCGACACCCAAATACCAAAGAGCGGGGGTTCCGGAGACCCTCCCCGGAGGGGGGAAATAGTCCTACCCCGTAGTTCCCCGGAAGGCGAGAGACCCCGACTCCTGCCATCGGTGCGGTATACCCTTGGGGTATTCTTTAGTTAAAAAAAAATTTAACTATACTAGAAAGCCTATTTATTTTAACGAGTACCGTATAAAAGGTCTCTAAATAGGCTTTTTTCCTCATATTACTATAATTATTAACAATAATTTTTTTTTTACATTTTCCTGACTAAAATTTTACCAGGATTCCAAAAATGTATTCCTTTTCCCTGTAGCTATTGTAGTTTTTTTTTTAACATTTTCCTAACTAAAATTTTACCAGCATTCCAACAATGTATTCCTTTTCCCGGTAGCTATTGTAGTTTTTGAGATATGGATTGTGGCTCTTCTAGAGGCTGACCATATATATATATATATATATATATATATATATATATATATATATATTATATATATATATATATAAAATTTATTTATTTTTTTTTATATATATATATTTATTTTTATATAATATATATATATATATATATATATATATATATATATATATATATATATATATATATATATATATATATAAATATTTCTATTAAGTTTAACTGCTATAAAATGGAATTTTAATTCTTAAGCTTGCCTTTTTATAATTTTTTAAAAAAGTTAATTAACTAAATATTTCAATTTATTAACTATTTCACAATTAACATAATAATATCCTATTAAAAAATTAAATAATTTTTTTAACATATATTCTCTATAAATTATCAGTTTTTCCAATGTTTCAGGAGTAAC
>JABUQX010062132.1:22500-25031 GCA_015478945.1 Trachelipus rathkii
TCTTTATTTTAATTATGAAGCACAAATTCTTCATTGAATTGCTAACTTCATTTCGATGTTATTTTCGTAATGGATTGGGATCACTGCCACAGTTGCCGAATACGTCTTAATCCACTTGCTTAAGTGCATTCCTAGATCATGACACGTTTTTACTGTATTAGGCTTATTGTAATTGTGCAGTAGAGCCATTCCATCAATTATAGCCGCGATTTTGTCCGATCCTTGTGAGTCTTCTGTTGGATGTGATAGTGGTGAACTGCTATCAATCTGTACTTCATTTGATGGTAATGACTCCAAAATCGCTGCAAGTTTGGATTTGTTGGAACAGTGATGCATTTTCCCATCACTAGCAAACAATGATTTTGGGAGGGGTGAAAATTCGTAGTTGCTTAGATTGAACTTTATGTCAATATCATCTCTGCTTCGAGATGCTATCAATAGCCTAGACATAAGTGAGAGATCTGTTTTCATAGATACAATTTTGATTTCAAGGGCAACTTTAACATTTTTTGCTGACGCTTTACAAGTTTTTGTGGGATATTTCTTCATTGGAGACCAAAATTGTGTTTTGTTGCTATTTACACGCTCTGCCATAAAAGATTCCTCCAACTTTTGACCCACTTCTTCTATGTTACTTACAAAATCTTGCACGTCCTCCGGGAACACTCTTTGAGTAAGAATGTGGGTTAGTTGTTGGTTTTTACAATGAAAAGGGTTGGTAGAATTTATAAATGCATCTTTGAGTTTCAAGACATTGCGATCCTGGCGTTTTTGGGCAGTATCTAGAAGCCCGTGGTGTTTTGTCTGTCCAACATTTTTCATCACAAGCAACATTCCCGTCTCATTTGAAATTCTGTTCAGTTCGGGATTTACGAGGAAGAAACGATTTCTGGCATTATCATTTTGTGTAATACCTACCAGTCCTCCATGCACTTTCAATTTTCGGTTTTGGTGCTCTAAGGCTTCATCTGCACCTAGGGCACAGAAGGGTACAACATTACGATTGACAACCCATTTTCCCTCTATGAAGTTTTTCCAGATATCTGGATCTGTTGATTGTAATACATCCATCTCAGCAAGATACAGTGAAATCATACGTGCATAATTTAGTCTATTAAGAGCAAAGAAATATTTCAGAAAGTCATGAAGAGAAGCCAGGCTGAGATCCCAATCAGATGTTCTAACAGATCTGATAAAGCACAACATAGACTGTACCATATCCATATATGAACACGCCATCTTGAAGACTGGTTCCACTGATTTCCTAGAACTCACAAATCTTTTAATTTCTTCAAGTATCATATTTTCTTTAATGAAAGAGATTACTGCATCATGTTTTTGTTTAATATTGGTTTCATTGTTAGATTGTAAACTCACTGCCAGTTCATCCAGTAGAGGCTGTAACAAGGTAATTTTTCCCGGTTGTTCCTTGTCAAATTCTTCTGGAAGAAGAGTATTTAATGTGGTTGTAGTTGTTAAATGGGCTTCAATAGCTCTCTTTATGTGTCTTCCCTCTAGTATTTGTTTCATAGTCACCGAGGAGTACAAATCGCATTCCACCCACAGCTCTGATATTCCACTTCCACATACGAACTCACCAATTGTTTTAAGTTGAGCTATTATTATATGCAGTTCTCCAGGCTTCAATATCCATTTGCCTTTGCAATCTTCTTTTACCATTTCAAGCTGCTTTAAAGGTTTATAAATTGCCATATCAGCTGTAACAACGATTTTTTTTACCGTTTTATTCGTGCATTCGTTTAGTTTTTCAAGTTGCCTCATAACTGCTAACTGAGCAAACTATTAGTTGGAGGCTCTGGAATTATTGGCAGCAAGGAAACTCTGGAAACACATTTGACATCTCCTGAATATTTGTTATACCCAATTGTAATGCAGTGGTACATGAAGTATATAAATTGTTTTCATTTATTTGTTTTAAAATAGAGGTCACGTATTGCTATTGCAATATCATTTATTTTCTTTTATCTATATACCTAATGTATACTGCAAGGCCCGGTCAAACTGCTGTAAATATGTTTATATTGTAAGGAGAAACAATAACCAATGAGAACTCATCTTTTAAGACTTATTTTTAAAATCTGAATTGTCATTGGTCGTTGTTAACAAAGCTTTATTAATATTATTATTATTATTATTAGTATAATGCGATTATAATTATTTTTTATTACAAATTGAAAATTATTATTATTATTATTATTATTATTATTATTATTATTATTATTATTATTATTATTATTATTATTATTATTATTATTATTATTATTATTATTAATATTTTTAAAGCGAATTGCGAAAGGATACTGCGTATTACTTTATATATATAAATGGTTTTATATATATATATATATATATATATCAGTGGCGGCTTTTGGGGGTAGGCAGAGTAGGCAACGCCTACTTGCCTTAGTGAACCCAAAAAATATTAAAAGTCAGCATATATAATATATATATAATATATAATATATATATATTATATATATATATATATATATATAATATATATATATATA